>VWZX01000307.1:0-134114 GCA_013399015.1 Galbula dea | reverse complement strand
AACATAGCTTCCAAATGCTGTCTTCATCCTTGAAGGAAGGTGTTTTGAATGCAAGGAAATGGAATATGCCTGATTGTAAATGGAGTTACACCACAAAGGTTCCTTCTTTCCTTTGCTGGAGAGAGATTGAATTGCTTTTGTTTATCACCTATGCTGAACTCTTTGGATATTATGCTTGGTTAATCATTTGTTTTCTTTCCTTCCACTACTCCAGGCCATACACACCTATGAAAGGAGCCCTTTCCACTGTGTGGTTTGACAGGTACAAGATCTCTAATGACTGTCCAGAACACAGAGAGAGTATTGACTCTATGTGCCAAGGACTCACAGCCTTGATCAATGATGAGGTTCAAAGTGGCATTGCAAAGAACAGGATACTAGTAGGTAAGAGAGACTCACTGTGTTTATTTTAATGGCTTTTAATGAAGAGATCATCTGCTTTGAATGTACTCCATCCTGAAAGCTCATGAGCATGCCTTGCAACTGCTCAGCAGCCTCTTCAGCAGCCAGTCCTCCAGGATGTTGAATCATTATTTAAACCTGGCTCAGGTGGGAAATGTGGCAAAGTTGAGGCAGTGTCCTCAAAACTGTAACTGAAAACTGGTTTTATTTTAAATAGCCATTTGTAATCATTATTTAAAATACAGAGTGGGCTTTGATTTACTTTTAAAAGTACATCTTTGTACTATTTCCTTGTATCCCTTCTCAAGGATGGGAAAGTATACTTTCCAACAAACTTGTAATTTGGATAGTGGAGATGCAGCATATAAATAATCATCAGCTTTTCCTTCCTGCTCTAATAATTTTGAGTTAAGTTAATTCATGGGGAAAGAATTGCATGTTACACATCACTAAAGATTAGCACTTGATAACAACTGAAGTACTAGCTGTCATAATTCATTTCTGTCTATCATCCTGTCCTTCTTAATTTCCACACATTTCCAGTAACTGTCACAGTAACTCCCAGAATGAGGTAGTGGGATGTTGAGGCACAGGAGTTGAGGGCAATGGGACAGCATGTGTCAGAAGGGGAGTGAGAATTCCTGAGTCCTTGGCTCCCTGTCCCATCTCTAGACCACAAACTATTTCAGGTTGGGGAAAAAACTCTTAATGTGGGAACTTCTAAATTTATGGCCAGCTGAGTCATGCCATCAAAATCCTGTGAGGTGGAGCCCCTACTCTTCAACCTACATGTTTTTTTGGTCCAGCCCCACAGTTGCTCTTTGAAGGCCTCTGTTTACTTTCCCTTTCTGGCTCATTGCCCTGGCTGCAGAATGCATTGTTTTGGATGGCTGTCAGCACAGGCTCTTTGATCTGTCTTTCCTGTGTTATACCTGCTGGCTTGGAAACAGCTGAAGAAGCACAGGTGCTTTTCTGTAGAGTGAGGTGGGAGATGTTCTGTGTACAGATCCAGCTTGTTACCAGGCTTATTTCTTTTCTTTGTGTGGAGTAGGGAAGTTGTTTTACAAGTGATAAGCAGAGTAAAGAGTTGGTATGCACCAGTTGTTTCAGCCCATGGATTCTTTGGAAGTCCCCTTCTCTGTGTGTTTGCATTCCTCATCTGTAAATCAGAAATAGTTATACTTATTTTCTCCCTCTTGAGAGCTTTGATTGCAGGCTTCTAGACTAAAGCACTGTTTTCTTGCCTCTGTGACAGAGAATCTAGTCTACTTGAATCTAGTATTCCTGCAACAAGCAGAATAAGGCAACCCTGAATTAGCTTCATGCAGAGTGCAGAAGAGGACCCATGTGGATGCATAAGAAATTCATTCATGGAAAATTAGCTATGGCTGCACAAGATTAAGTGTTCTTCCATGAGACCTTTGTGCCTTCTCTGCACTGGTTTTGATTAACCAGTGCATGATGCATTGGAGAATGAAGCTTAGAGATCCTGTAAGGTTTCTGTCCATAAAGGATGGGTTTAGTATCAGTCTGAGTCAGCTTAATGTGACATTCTTACTTGGTTTAGATGAGACTTTGTGCAAATAATTGTCCAGCTTCTGGCATCCTTTCTTAAAGGAAATTAGGAATTCTGTAAAGGTACCTGACAGCTTTGTAGTAACATTTTTGATCAAAAGAGAATGAGGCCAAGGTTTGGTAGTGAAGATACAAGTCAGTATGTCTGCACCAGTCCATAATGTCACTGGAAAAGGAGAAGTGGGTAGCTTGAAATTTTTCTGAATTTGGGAATGATTGGTGCACAGGAGATAATGGAAGAGATGATCATTTGCTTAGAATGTCAGAGACCTAAGTCCTGTCAGATCTTTTTAGAGTTCTCTTTGAGAAAGTGAGGAATATCTCTTTGATACAAGAAGAGGAGGCTTGAGGTAACAGGTGGGGAGCAGACAGTGGATTTGTGGCTGCTTATACCATAGAGTTGGAGGAGGCAGCTTTCTTGAGGTGAAGGGAAAAAGAAGACAATCATAGCAGAGGAAACCATGGTGAAATGTTGCTGTGAATATTTTTCTCAGTGGATGAAGTGATGTTGAGTCATGTTAGTGGTCAGTAATAGGAATACTGGTACTTATCTCACTATGGAGAGCAGAGATAGTTGAGAGAAGAGGATAGAGGACTCTGTGAAGAGCAGCAGGGGCCTTTGCAGGTAGGTCCCAGAAGCCAAGAGAGAAGAGCAGTTGCATGAGAAGGTAGTTGCAGAGAATCAAGTGGTTGTGAAAGGGTTAAGGAGAGCTGGGTTGTGGGATTGTCTGTTTTGTAATGAGTGGGAGTTTTAATGAGTGGAAAGAAAACAAAATGAGTATGAGGAGGAGGGTAACAAGATGGAAGGGTTATGGTTTTATATGGAATAGCAGCCTAGAAATTACAGGCTAAGGATGAGTGTGAGATATTGTTAGATGAGGGTGAGTGAGGTGTTAGGCAAGCAGGAAGGTGGGCAGCTGCTGACAGCTCTGAGGTGTGGGCTGAGGCAAGATATGAGCAAGCACTGCACAGAGGAAAGCAAGTGGGAAGAGAGGGGAAGCAGGAGCAGGCTTTCAAGCAGTGGAAAATGAGGTGCCCAACACCTGCTGTTCTGGGGGATGATTCTCCTCCTGGAACCATTCAAAGTTTCCACAAGGCTCAAGATGATGTGTACAGTAAGATCATTTGTTCTGAAAGAAATTATAGCCTGTGCTGTTTGTTTTGGTAGCACAGTTAGAGCTGAAATCCACAACTGGCTGCTTGTAGGGCAGAAGTCTTCAGCTGAGTATGGAGTCCTGGTTGTGCAGTGCCACTTCTCTTTTCTGTATCTCCCTGGCCATGGAGTTAGAGAGGAGTCTGACTGCAATTTATAATTCATGAAAAAGAATTATATCATCCCCAGAATTTGATAATGAAAGTCACCTTTTAGCCAAGCATGTTACTGGTTTTCCTGGCTCAAGCACTTCATGCAGATAATCCTGTGAGTAGGTTTAGATTGACTATGGAGATAAGAGGATGATAAAATGAGTCAAATTCTAACACTTGGAGCTTTGCTAGTATCCTTTCTTAAAAATGGATGTTTTCATTCCTCACAAATGCCTGAGTTTTGAAAGAAATGGCCACTTCACATTTGGAGCTTTCTGACAGTGCTCACTTTAGTCAACTGCTCTTCAGTGAAAGGCAGTCTTTTTGTTCTCTGTTTTTTGTTCTTAATTTAGCACTACTTTCCTACTTTTACAGCTCACTTTTTGTGTAGCACAGAAATGCTGATCCAGGCATGTTGGTCTCCACCACCTGTAGTCACTTGTGTAAGCACCCAGTGAAAATAAACTTTCCATAACAGTCCTGTAGATTTGACTGGAGGCCAAAACCCACATGCATGATTCCTCACCCCTTGTACTGTAACAATAACACAAGACACACAACCACTTTTTGTTTGTTGCTAGACTTCTTACATAGCTACTGAACCATGGTGGAAGGAACATGAAAGCTCTGTGCTTCTTGTAAATATTAGCATTTCCATCTCTCTGTGTGTTTGAGAATAGGATGGGAAGGAATTGTCTTGGCTTTGGCAGTGCAGAGAAAGAGGATTCTGTGAATATGTGAAGATAAGAAAATGAATAGTAAATTGTGAAAATGTTGGGCAAACTACTTCACCTGTAATCTTGATATTGTCTGTCTTTGGCTTAAAGCCTTTTGCTGTCACTCATCCTATCTTGTATCTTCTGTCTTTATTAGGCAAATGTTGTCTTTCATGTGGAAATCTCCAATGAGATTTCTCTTTCTGTAACACCCATGAGGTGGCTTTGTGGTTTATCTGCAGTATGGCTGTGAGGTGCAGTGCTCAGAGCAGTACTGTGAGTCCCTCTCCCCCATAATAGTAGCAAGCATTCCATTAATTTTCAGTGCATCAGTGTAAACTTGCATTGCATTTGTACTTTGGGGGGAATGTTTGCTCCTCTTGTTTGTTTGCCCCTGAGCTGGCCACTTCCTTTTCTTTTGGATCTGTATTACTCTTTAATTCCTGATGTGTAAGCAAGAGATGTTAATCAATGTTTCTGCTTCCTTCATAAATCATTCACTAGGAGGTTACAAATGCTAATCATTTTGACCAGAGAGTAGGATCCACCACTTGTCACTCTGTTTCCCAGATCTTGAGGGTGCCCATGCTAATGTTAGAAAGGAGAGTCTCTGAAAGGTGGCACATTCTCAGTTTCCACCTGTGTGGTGAGTGACAGGCTTAACAAATGAGTGAACACGAGGAGTAAATAAGGCTCACAGCAGTAAAACCAGACATAACTCAATCATGAGATTGTCATCCCATATTAGCATCAGATAGTGGATTTGGGAAGAACTGTAAATCAAATTCTGATCTTCTCAGCTGTAGTAGAAGCTCTGTTGAAAAGGTATGCTTTCTCATCTTTAATAAATGCCTGAGTTCAGTGCAAAATTAAATGCATGGATGGGCTTAAAAGCTTTAGAGTCATGTGTAGACATGCCACAGGGTGCACATTAACCTGTACTTTCTTCACCCTTGTGCCTACAGGATGATAGAAGAGTGAGGCTTAACAACATTTGCTAATCCACCTTCATGTGTCAGCTCTACTTAGGCAAATCCTTACCATTACTTTTCTGTCATCTTCTGTAAGATCTCCATCAATGGAAGGGTCACAGCTTTCCAAGGCAACCTGTTCTTATGCTTCACTATTCCTCACTTTAGAAAGCCTGCTTTCTACTTTCTTTTTTGTAATTCAGTTTAAAATAATGAATACCCTAAGCCTCAAGAATAGATTATTCTCTTTTTTTCCATGTTGTGCAGTTATGCTGGCTGTAAAAAATGACAGGTGAGTGTTGCAGCAGGGCTGTGCTCTCATCCTCAGAAACAACCAGATAAACACAGGAGGGAAATAAAGTAGATTTGATAAAAGTAACCTCTTAGTTAAAATCATCTGTGACTTTTCATGGATTTTATTTTCCTTCTAGTGCTAAAAATGATGATTCCTTAGGTAGACACATTGAGTTCCCCTCTACAGTTGAAGATAAACCCCTCACTGGTGCTGGTTTCACTGTGAGCTGACACATTAGAAACTATTGTATACTTGTACAAGTTTTACCACCTTCTTGTAATACTTCAATACACAGTTCAAAATGTGTTTTAGCTCCTGAGAAAGTTGGATAGCAAATTGATTCCTATTCTCAACAAGAGGAGCTGACTGAGCCAGACAAGGGAAGTTGCCTTTGTTCTTGCAAAGACTCACAGTTACTGAGTAGCAAACAGAGAAGGTTACCATTCATTGCAGTTCTGCTAGTGTCTAAGGGTAGTGTTTAGTGATGTTTCATGAATAGATTAAAAGCAGAAAGTGACTGCTGTGAAGAAATTCACTTGAGACAAAGTACATGTTTGAGCACTTACACAGGAGCAGTGTTCAGGGAGTTGTGGAGGGAAGGGAGTTTGCTGTTCCCCTGGCATTTATACCCTTCCCTGATATTCATATGTGAACACTGTTAGATGTATATAATACTTCTATTCATGGGTGAAAGAGGAAGGTCAAAACAGAAAATCAGCTTCTTTGCAGATGAAGTGTAGAACAAGGTTTTGCTGTTACCATGAATAGAAAGCAAATCATATCAAGTCCCTAGGGAGAGCAGAAAGTGAACTGAAATGTAGCTTTAGGGAAAATTCCTGATAACAGAATGGTTCAAGTGACTCTAAGTTGAAATATCTAGAGACAGGAGAAATTGAGAATGGAGAATGCTGGGAGAATGGAGAGAAACTGAGGCAAGAGTAGGTAAGGTGTTGTGATAATTTAGGAGGTCAGACAGTGGTAGAACCAGGGGAAATGCATGCAAGCTAGAGGAGGGGAGATTTAGGCTGGGTATTAGGAAGAAGTTCTTCACTATGAGGGTGGTTAGACAGTGGAACAGGTTGCCCAGAGAGGTTGTGGAAGCCTTATCCCTGGAAGCTTTTAAGACAAGGCTTGATGGGGCCCTGGGCAACCTGATCTAGTGGATGGTGTCCCTGCCAGGCAGGGGGGTTGGAACTAGATGATCTTGAAGGTCGCTTCCAACTCTGACAATCCTATGATCCTATAATCACAGAAGGGGCAAAGACAATTCCTAACTGTGGTGGTGGAGCCTTGTACAACAGGAGAGTATTTGTCTCCTCCTTGCACTGTGCTGCCACAGGCAGTGGATGCTGCAGCATTCATCTCTTGCCACTTAGTTACTAAAGCTGTGCTGACAACATTTGAAGAAAGAGGGAGGATGAAGAACAACTGCTAGACAGAACCTAGTGAAGGAATGCTGCTTAAAATAAGCACCCCAATACCCACCTAACCCTAATCCTTATCTCATCAAAGTCTAGGGCATAGCTTCTCCTTTCCCTCTTTTGGTTCTGTGCTGTAATGAAATGGTTTCTACCTCTGCCACTTCATGAGAGGAGAGCTCAAGATGTGTCTCAGCAGGGAGCAGAAGAGCTGTACTCACTGCAGATGACAGAATGCATGTACTAGATGTGATTAAAGACTCAAATTTGTTTCCTACTGCTGTTATTTCTAGTGTGGAAAACACTTGTGATCAGATTTTAAGATTATACTGGAAAGAGTGATCTGATTTGTTGTTTCCTAAGTCCATAACCATTATATAGCATCTAGAGTGAATTGACTAAGGTATTTTACTGTTAGGTCTTTATGACTCAGGAAGCCACTGGCACTGCCAAACCTGTGTGTGTTGGGGAGGTTTCTTCTGCAAAGAAGAATGAAAACCTAAAGAATTTTCTGAACTTGGGAGTGGGTGGTTGCAGGCACTACAGTGGAGCAAGGGGGAGAAGAAAGTTTTTAACATGCTGTCCTGTAGACAGGACAGGAGGGAGAGACTACATAAAGAAACCTTAGTTCTAGATAACAAAGTTAGTCATTTTCTGAGTTAAACACAAACATTGTTAAACCAAATACAAAGACATTCATAAAACTGAAGTTTGACAGTAGGAAAATACTTAGTTTCCTGAACTGGATAGGATGTTGAAATGGCATCATGGACCAGATTATAATTTCAGACAGATACAAATGAGGAGCAAATTAATAGAAATCAAGATCTTTAGCAGAAGGGAGATCAAGCTTTTATACAAAGACTTTGATGTTTAAAAGGCTCCTAAGGCCATTTACAAGCTCTGAAAAGTTTTTATCAGTGAAAAATGGCAGCTGTGATGAGAGTTTCTGCTTCACTCAAACATAAGAGAAATTCAGAGACATTTCCCTCTGGATGACAGTGTCCCATGGCTGGGGTTACCTTAATGTAGGTACATAGGATTATTGCATAAACTGTGTTTTGGTTTTAGTAAAGTATTGCAGGAGAGTTTCCTTCTCATTAAAAGTCTTTAATTTGGAAGTGTGATGATCCTGTGATTAAAGCAGGTCTGTCTTAACTAGCAAAGCAGGCTATAAGCAGCTCCCTTCTCATTGCAAAGGGGTATTGCTAGTATAGAAACCAGCACTGCACAGGAGCAGCTTTGAGGTCATAAATGCATATTTGAGTGAAGTTTATTTCAACTGAAAGAGAAGTGCTTTGCTTATCTGAGTCTGTTTTGTGTGTTCTTAGCTATTCAGCTGTGCACAAACCTCCTTTGCAAGACAGGAAAGCTAATGCAAGTAGTTAGATGCTTTCCTGAGCTGGTATCCTGTGCCTTGCAGAGCCAACACTTTAAAAATAGATCTAAGGGGGGGAAATGGCAAATTAAGATACTTTTTCTTGCAGAACTAGTGGCAAATTGTGAAATTCTCTGCACACCCTTTGTCTTCTTGGAAGTAAATTGGTTTTAAGTGAAGGGCTTGCTATGTTCTGCCCATCTAAGGTTGAAATGTTGCCATGTTATTTTTGATCTTGATTAACACTCAGGACACAATCTGCTTACCAGTGCTGTGAGATTTAGGTGTTCTTTATGCTGAGACCATTGGCCAGAGGCATACTTGTACTTCTCTTTTGTGTTTCACTTACATTATGACTGTCACTCCATACATTTGTTGTGTGCAGTATCTGTACCTGCCTCTGATTTTCCCTTCATCCAAAATCTGAGTTCTTACAGAAGTTCTTGCCTGAGCATGTGTTTTAGGTGTTATGTCAAATTTATGCTTATCCTGAAATACTTCTTGTAATCAAAACAATTTCTCTCCAACTATAAATGATTATTCAGACTGTTTCTGAAGCACTTGCTGTATGACATTTACTTGGAAACTGTGCTGATATCAAGTGATAAACTGAAGGTTTTCCCCTGGAAAACCTAATTCAAAGAGCTAGTCCTTTGTATTACATTTCCTCAGCATAGTATGAGACACATAAAAGAACCATTACCTAATATTCTTCTAAACAGAAGGTGACTGCATTGTCAAAGACTGCTGGTGAGTAATTGCAGATAGTGGTGCCAGATTGTGACTAACTGGGTACAAAATTTTAGATTAAGTCATTTACAAACTAGTAATGAGTTTTCAATGCAGCTTTTCTTTCCTGTATTCTAAACCACTTCAAATGGGCTTCATTTTCTAGAGGCACAATGTATATTTGTTCATTGGTAAAGAAATGCAAAGTGGTCTCTCAGAGTATAAGTGCTACTTTTGGGGCTGGAAATGACAACATTACTCAGAATGATCAAAGTGAAGTGAAGAAATAAATGGTCAGATTCCACAGCAGAGAATAAAAGAAACTTCAGCACAGGTCTTGTTTACATAGTAACTTTGCTTACCTGTTGTATTTGAGATACCTCCTCAGAAGGGTGTATTTTTCTCTCTCTGAAAGTGGGGTCAATGGTGTTGAATTTTTGTCATTACTATGACACTTGTGAAATATTTCTCTTTTTCATTGGAGAATTCTTTGACATGGAACAAGAGAACATGTGTGGTAGGAAATGATGCAGATGAAAGGTTTGCAGTAAGATATTCAATATTTTTATGAGGACAGATTCCTTCAAAGTTTCAAGTAGTATGAGTTGTGGGAGCTTTTAAGGTGTGCTCTGACCCTGTTAACCCTCATTCATTCCTACTTTCCCTCAGCTACCTTTTGTTTCTGAGCTACCACTGGGTACTTAGACATACTACATTTAACTTTGACCTGGTTAAAGGTTGATTTGGAGGGTAAATAGCAGGTCCTGGCTTTATTTACCAAAGATAAATATGGGGGTGTTATCAACACCCTGTGTGCATAGTTAGGGGGTCCCAGTTTGAGGATAGTCTCCTAGTTTGAGGATACAGCTCTCCTGATTCAATTAACAACTGAGTTTGAAAAAGGAAAGCAAGACTCCAGTTTTCCACATTGTGTGGCTTTGCTCTTTCTCCCTGAGATCCAAGTTCTGTAGTCTCTTAAGACTACAAGGTGACAGTAAGTAGAAAGAAGAATCAGGAATTTGGTAGAAATTCTAATCATAAATTGACCAGAAATCAAAAAAAATAATGTGTAGGGGAATGAGAACACTTCATGGAGGGATTGGGCTAGTGATTTCAGGAACATTTGACCCAAATCCAGCCAGATCTTCCAGTCATAACATGGAATGGAGTGTGAGCTAGCCTCAGAGATGCTGGAACTTGCAGATAAACATGCTGGAGGAGGATTCCCCATTAGGAAGAGTCTCACCGTGACCCAGCAAGTATTTATGAAGTGCAGTGTTTCATGCCTCTGAGCTTGTGTGCACCAGAGATTTCCTGTGTGGTGCCAGAATCCAGGGAAGTACCAGAGTTGCAGGGTGTCTTTGGGCTCAGTTTTGGTGCTAAAGGAGCACTGCTTCCTGGCTGGGTTTTGTTTAGCACCCATGTCAAACTTCTCTGTAGCACAGAAGTCAACCTCAGAGGCCTTAGGTAGACATTGCAGAAGAGTCATTCCTGCTCTGGAGTCTCATGGTAGTTCCTTCAGAAAGATAACAAGTTGAAATAGTTTGTCTCCTATTTTGGCATTTCTTCTCTAATCCCTAATTTCATGACTCTTGTGTGAGAAGGTCTGGGCTCAGAATTTTGCAACCAGTTAATGCCATTAACTACCTACCACAAACCAATTGTATCACCAGTACCCTGGATGCTGATGCCTCTGTAAGTAGAGCTGCAGTCCTAATCTTCCTGCTGGTTGCCATATCTATGCTAGAAGAGATTTCTGCAGCCAGTCATTCTTCACCCTAGGCATTATCTGGATACAGAAATACAATAGTCTCTGTCTTATGTCCTTGGGAAGTAATGCAGTAGTCTGGATTTCCTTCCTAATGAATAAGCATTTGTTGTGTAAAACTCACCCCTGAGGAATTATCTCATGTCAGGAATTAGTGCAGCTGGAGAGACATATGGAACACAGAAGGTTGTTACTTTGGAGATCCTACTAGAGCTCAGTTGGGATACATTGCAGATCTCCCTCATTTATTATATATCCTAAGGTGTAACACCAGCAAATCCATTCCCTCTGTGCACTAGCCTGCTATGGTAAATGTTCATAGAGATGTACAGTGGTGATGCAGATCTTTCATGTGTGGATGCTACTAGCCTAGGTGGAAAAATAAGTTGAATAAAAAAGCAGTGAGAATTATCTTCACAGAATTCTGCTATGCCAGTGTCAGAGAATGTAAGGCCACAGTGTTTAACTACCTGGTAGGGGCCCTACATGAGTGGCTTCTAAACTAATGACATTTTGGCTGATTTTTATTCTTTTCATTTTCCCCTCTCAGTAATGAATCTTCAGCAGTACTTCAGCTGTTCAACTTCCTGATTGAATCATGCTTTAAGAGCATTGTAACCTTTATGTTACTCAGTATGGTTTTTGATTTGCATTGTGTAGAAAAGAAGCCAGTCTGAAGATAAAAATAAATTGGATTACAAAGGCAACAGAGTAAAATCCACTTTTTGTTTCTTTTGTCTCCTCCTAGGAGGCTTTTCAATGGGAGGTGGAATGGCAATGCACTTAGCCTACAGGTTTCATCAAGATCTGGCAGGAGTCTTTGCCTTGTCTAGTTTTCTCAATAAAGACTCTGCTGTTTATCAGGTGAGTGGATGGTAGGCAGAAAAACATAATTTGACTTGTAGTGTGTGTGTTCATCTGAGGCAATGGATTAATATTCTGAACTTATTGTATTTCCTGGAAAGAGAAACAGAGTATTAGGAAAGTGAGGCTTTCAAGTAGTGCTTACCTGGTATTTTGCTGCTTTTTTTGTGCAAACACTGTAATTATTTTATTCAAAGGCAGTCAGTGTAGAGAGTAGATTCACAAATGAAATGCTTTGCCAGTTGTCCTGAGATGTTAGAGAGTTCTTGTAAGTGTCACTGTTATTTGAACACTTGTGATGAATTCTAATACTCATGGGCTCCATCTGCTGTCATGAATTTTTTCTATTTCTCTTATTTGGAAAGGAATATAGACCTGAATGTAAAGCCTACAATTTGTCAAGAGTTACACATTGGGGTTTGAAGTGTGTTTCTTTTTCTTTTTCTTGCTTTTGCAGAGCTAGTGCAATATGGCTGCTCAAATGCAGGTTCAGAGATGAAATGCTATGCAAATTGTCACCATCTGACTGTAGCTATTCTTTTAGAATTCTTTTCATGATACAGCTGACATTTTTTCTTCTGCATCTAGGCTTTGAAAAGAAATGAAACTGTTCTTCCAGAACTATTTCAGTGTCATGGAACTGCTGATGAGCTTGTTCTCTATGCATGGGGTGAAGAGACCAACAAGATGTTACAGTCCCTGGGAGTGTCCACAGCACTTCGTACTTTCCCAAACCTTAATCATGAGCTAAGCAGAACTGAACTAGAAGAACTAAAAACCTGGATTATAAAGAAATTACCTGTTGAAGCAGCAAAGACAAACAAATAAAAGAAGATGCAACTTTGATCTGCTGTCTCATGTTTGTGGGTTTAAGCTGGTGTATGGTGTGTGTATGCATGTCACACGTGTGTTCTGTAAGCACGGCTTCACCTAGGCACTGTTACAGTCCATAAAGCTGACTGCACTTTTTACATCCACATACATGGCAGGCTGGGGGAAATAATGACAGATAAAATTAAAGCCACTCTTAAATAATCAGAACCATATTCAGGAAGCATGTCTCTGAATTTCCCAGATACCTTTTGTTCCTTTTGGGGTTGGTTTTTTTTTTAGTGTATGTTCTAAGATGGAAAACCAGACAGTGGTATGGTTGTCTTTCTGATGGCATCACAGTCAAAAAGGGGGGTTTATCTGTAGAAATATATGCATATATTTAAGTTAGTTCACTGAGAAGAACCATATTGGTTTCAGTTGGATTCTTAGCCTGTTGGAATGAACCTGCATGAAAGCAGAGTTGTAAGTTCCCTCAAAAAAAAACTACTTAGGTTTGTGATATGTTTTTAACAGTTCAGGTGGCTATGTCTAGCTATACCACAGGCTCTTATCACCCATTTTCATGGTTTTATTACTCAGAAATCTAGCTTTATGTGGGTGGCTTGAGCCCCATGGGGTTTATAGTGTAGGCTTTTAAAAAAGAATAGTGCCCTCATGATTAAGATCTCTCCTGGTTCTGAAGAAATAATTCTCTGGGCTCTGTTCCTCTAGAAACATTTTTGCCAACAGTTTTAGTTTGGCCTGCAAGATCAGATTTTAAATTAAAAGATGAGGATAGTTGACTCCTCTGTGAATATTTCAGAGTTGTAAATAATGACTGTGATATAAAGAAAACTCATATCCCATTATTTTCCTGATGGATGATTCATCTCTGTGGCAGTTTGATGAATTAACTCAGAGTATAAATATCTGTTCTTAAGTAATCTTAATGCCTTTCTCCTTTCCCCCTCTGCCCCATTTTCTTCTTCCCAAATTCTGTAATTTTATTAGCATGACAAGGTATTCAGCCTGTTGCCAAAATCAATAGATCCAAGTCTCTTGCTTAATCTTCTCCTTCCCCCTGTTCTGCAGAGTGGATCTAGGACACTGTTGTTTGCTCTGTCACAGCAAATTGCTGCCAGTGTTGGCTGTGACTCCAGAAGTGGCGGCCAGCTCTGGGGGACTAAGAGTTTGGTTTGACTCCTCATGCACTCAGACTGCAGCCAGCTTTTACCTATCTTGAAGAATAAGCAGAGGGGGGAAAAAAAATGTCACTGTTCAAGTACAAGGCATGTAATTGGCAGTAGCAAGTAACAACTTCCTGCTGCTAAAAATATTTTGCTTTATTTCATTTTGCTAGTATTAGCAAGTCAGCAGTCTGGTCTGAAAAACAGGATTTTAAATGGCACATGAAAACTCAGCTATTTGAAACAGTAACTGAGCAGCATTTTTTCCTGGTGCCCTAGGCTTTCTAATTATTACAAATTAAATTGAAACAGGTGTGTTCAGAGGCAGCTGAGCTAACATTGCCTTAGCCCAACTCTAATTACAGTCCTTGACAAGTGAAGTTGTAGCATTTTAGCAATAATACATCATTTTGACTTTTGCACCATGTTCTGCTCTTCCTGCAGCTCCTATCAGGAGGCTATTTGAACCACTAAGGCAAGGTGGTAATTCATTTTGGTGACAAGTGCAGGGGCAGGCTCTTGACAAGGTGGTTTTTTAACAGGGTCAGACAAAGGTGCTGAACAGTTGAAGTCAGATCACAAAGTGAATAGAAATTATTCCCAAGCTGAATTCTGTTCTTTTGATTGTTTTTGCAGTCTGAAAAATGACAAATACAGTGGATAGAGAGTTTGGTATTCTTCCCTTGGAAGAGGATGAGAAGCAATTGCAAAGGTCTGCATTTCCTGACCTTCTTAGAAAACAGTGAAGTCCCCAGTTTGCATCTATTTTCTTCCATTTTCCTTGGCTTGTGAGTGAAGTGCCAACTGAGCAGGAGATGCACTGTGACATAAGACTGGATATCTGTTAGGTATATGCTGTAGAGGGATCCCAAATCTCAAGGTTTTGAAGTCACTTTTGGAATGCCAGAGAACTTCTCAATAGAGTTTTCCTTCAGTCTGCAGGTAGCTACAGAGAGGACAAGGTGCTTGCCTAACCCATTTGCTGAGTGTGGGGTGGCTCTGTGTCCCAGATGGTGCTTAGCTCAGGTTGGACAAACAGATTGAAGTTTAACCCAGACAAGGTTGGACTGCTGGTTGGTATTGAGAAGCAGCCAGAGTCAATATTAGTCCTTGAAGACAGCAGGCCTGCTGTAAGATCTCGAGGCAAACAAAAACTTTAATAGTCAAAATTAACCCAGCTGCTTCAAGAGTGTTTCAGAAGTAATCCAGAGAGGTTTTTGACTGCCTGGCCCTGGTTTTCTGACCCTATGACACTTTAAAAAGCTAATTTTCAAACTGATACTGGAGCACAGGGCAGAGGTTCATTTGCTGAAAGGGTATGTCAGCACTGCCAGTGCTTATGGCACTGCAGGTTCAGGAGCTCCCTGTTAATTGCTGGGTGGAGTTTGAAGTACTTTGTAGAATCTTTGAGGAGCAAAAAGAGTTCCCTTTTGACTAACTGCTTGCATGTTGTGGGACAGAATTAGAGTAGCAAAAGCCAGGGTATACAGAGCCCTGACCTGGTAGGTCTTACCAGTTATATCTAGACTGAGACTTAGCTAAAGAGAATGGCAAAGAATGCAACTGTTTTCATTCATCCCTAATATTTCACTCCTGATATCTTCAGGGATGTTTACATATCATGTGAAGATGTTAAGGCAATAAATGCCATGTACTCATAGGAGGAGCAAACTCAGGGCTCTGGGGGTTTTTGTTTTGTTGCTGTGGGGTTTTATTGTGGTTTTGTTGTTGGTTTTCAGGGGTTGTTTTGTTTGGTTTTTCCCTCGTACACAGGCTCCCATTTCTTGCTTACAGGTTGAAGGAGGAAAACATGTTTAAAGTTACAGTCCTGTACATCATTTTGAGGAAGAAATTGCAAAATTTCAGTGCCAAGCTTGCATGTGTAGCACTTGGGCTACTGAAGATATGAGAAGATAAACCAGAAAGAAGGCAGCACTGTGCTGATCCAGAGGAGGCAGGAGCAATTAGTTGCCATACTGTTCATCTTCCTACTGTAACTCTTCCAAGGCCTTTCTTTTTTTCTTTCAAACTTAAGAGTTTGGCATTGAAGGCCAAACTTTTCATAGCATTGTTTGTGAAATAACAGAGAATGAATAAATCCATTTAGATTGATGTTACTTTGTTGGAGCTTGGTCCTGTTTTGGTGAAAAGCACAATTCAGGAAGCAAACACTAGTTTAATTTAAACTTTACTTTCCTGGGCTCAGCTAGTGTGATCTGTACTGCTTCAGAAACACAGCAGTCATTTTCTGACATTACACATTTGTATTTACAGGAGTTGAAATTTGTGACTAGATTATTGCTGTGAACTTGGGTGCTTTTGAAGTAATTAATGTGTGAGTGCAGACATTTAGAGCCAGAGAACAAATGGGAATGAGGCAAAAAGGAGCTGATCAATGTGGGAAGCTAGAAGTCACTGGTAATGTAATGTCATTAAAGTAAGAAGGTATTAAATTAATCTCTTCTCATGTTAACTCTTTAACTCTCAGCTTCCTTAGTAAATCATTTTTAAAGCCATTTCTCAAGTCTCTACAGATGAAGTGAGCCAAGTGGGTGACTGTAAGGTGTTTATGAAGATGAGATCCAGATGGCAAAACATGGAAATGGGAAGTAGTGGATGATGTTAGAGCTAAATTTGTTAAGACATAGATGGAGGAAAGCAAAAGGAGTTTTCTTTCCAGTTGACACACATGCTAGGATAGGTTAGAATGTTTGGGAAATCTTAGAAGAAAAATATATTTCATGAGTTTTCCAACTTGAGTCAACCTTCATTTGGGATGCAGCTACTTAAAGATGCTCCAGAGAAAGGAAACAACACATTTAGCAATTCATATTGTTTCCTACTTACATTTGTTTGTTTCCCAAAGCCTCTTCTATTGTGGGAACCTGTTTTGGCCACTCAGAAGGAGCAGCAGCTGGCAGTTCTGTTTCCAGTACCAGCTTGTCTGCTCCAGTGTTTCTCTGTACAATGCAATGGGACTTACTAGCATTCTGCTCATGTCTCAGTTACTGACTGCTCAGTAGCACTTGCACAGCATGTGGGAGACAAGTGCTCTTCCTGTACAGAGCTGTGACTGAGAATATTTATCTTTACAAATGAGAGCCAGAAGGAAAAGGCAGTGATTTCTCCACCCCCATTCTGTACTTCAGTGGCCAGTGTCAGCTAAAGATGTGAGACACCTGGATTTAATTCCTCTGCCTTTCTGAGCATGCTCACCTGTGTGCCAGGCCTTAAAATGTTACCTGGATAGTCAATTTATCCTGTGTCCTTTTAGTATAGATGATATCATCAGTCACTAGAACAGAGAAGGTATTCCAGAGTTCCCTTTGCCCAGGTAAGTGGAGTTAACTTTTATTCTCCATCTCTCTGTTAAGGAGTTTAACTTGCTGTTGAGAAGACAGAGCATCCTGCAGCAGTGTACTGATCACTGCTTTGAGTATTTTCCTACCAGGGTGGGATACTGACCTGCACCCTCTTTGGTAGGGGCAGGAAATGAGCCTGAGTGCTGTGTTTACTGAATAGTTAGGTTAAAAAAGAAATCTAGATGAGCCAGTGGCACGGATCTAGTGAGAGTCCTTATTCCCCAGGGCACAGTGGTGAGCCTAACTTAGCTAACCTGCTGCTGTTGAGATAGGTTTTGTGAGTTTTACTTAAACTGCTGGAATTCCACTCTTTTCTTAAGCATATGAGAGCTGTAGGCACTGGTGAGGAGGCACTAGAAATCTTTTGTGGGCTCACTGTGTAAATCTGTAGGCTCCTTGGAAAGTGCAAGCAAAAGTAGGCTGCTCCTTATTAAGTTCTCAAAAACAGTTTGGGTAATGCAGTCAAAATATTGTTCTTGGATCATTAATTGCTACTGACAAGGAAGCTAGATTCCTGTGAACAAAGCCAGTGAGACTGTGTAACCTGGGCCTTAAAACCCAGTGAAGACAGTCACTATGGACCAGAGAATATACCTGCAATTTTTCTACTGCTTCACAGGGCCAGTAGTTTGTGTTTGGAGGGGATGTTTCTCAGGGTTCTTGAAAGGGTTTATTGTTTTTAAATGCAACATGAAGAAGTAATAATCTAATACTCTGAAGCTCAGAATAAAACCATAAAAGAATTAATGGGTTGCTTGGGCTCTCTTTGTGTAATTCAAAGTGTTTGTCAGAATTTATACTGGTAGACACCCAGCAGATCAGATTGTAGACTGAACTAAAAAAGGAGCAGCAGGAGATGTTGCTGTTATGTATACAATGGAGAATTAATAAAGATGAGGCTTCTGCAGCTTCTTGGCCTTTAAAATATGCTGAACTAAAACAGATTGCAAGGCTTACCTGCTATAATAGTTGATCTTAGTGTAAAAAATCCTTTCTGGAAGATGTTTCAGCCAAATACTGATACTCAAGCATGTGAACAACCTCTGCTGCCTTTGAGCCTATGGTTCCCACTGATGGATCTATGTAGAAAGTCTGTATTCAAAGATGGAGTTTGTTTTGTTTGAGTTTGGAGGGGTTTGGGTGAAGTTCTTAATGTAGCCAAGGTCTTATGGGGGGCAGCCAAAATAATTATGAACCTTAGTCACAGTAGTATGCCAAAAATGCAAAGGCAGTGATTTAATACTTCCAGAGTAATATGAATGGTTGAATGCTCAACTATCCTCCCCTTTCATGGCTATGATTTTTAAGTTCTAGTCTCTAGCCCAGTTATGCTTGTATCTAAGAAAGATCTCTCTTTTGGGCTTACTTTTTCATAGGTTAAAGTTAGAATAATTTGTAGGTTAATGTGATACATCATACTAGAAGTGGACTTCATTTATACTTAAAAGGAGCTTCCCTTCCTTCCCTTTGCACTGCAGAAATAGTAGTGGCTGATTGATGACCTTCTGGGCAAGAAGCATTAGCAGCAATAAGATTCTTCCAAATATGTGATAATTTAAATCAGGTTGATCTGTGGAGACCCATCTTCACTTAAGCCTTGATCCTGCACTTTTCAGAGAGATGGATGTTTTTCAGTGTTTCCACTGACCAAGTTCCACTCTAAATCTGCTAAATAAATACTCAGGGAGGAGCTCAGGATTTGGAAATGGGATGAACCCTTTCTTTGGATGATCAGAGTATTTTCCAGTTAGGACTTACAGGTGCCTGACTGGCACCTTTCCTTCCCCACAGGTTTGGGAAGGGAGAAGCAGCTTGTTTAGAGGAATTTCCCTCTCCTGTTGGGAAATCAGCCTGTGGAGAAACATTTGATCCCATGACACATCCCATCAGATTTACACCTAGAACCATACAGACTTTTCTTCACAGGCAGAGATTTCTGTACTAGGGACACCTGCAGCACATGTGTGCTAATTTCAGATCATTCCCTCAGTAATGAACTGGATCAAAGCTGAAGCATAGTGCTGCCAGTATGCTGAAGATGTTGACATGCTTTCTGGAAGCCATGTGGCTCATGCTTCTGTTTGTGTTTAGAATCTAGCATGAGTCAGAACCAGAAGTCAGAACTGGCCTGCTGAAAAGAATGGCTATTAAGATTACAAGTGCCAAAGCAGATTTTGTGTATCAAAAGCTGACAAAAAAAGACAATTTGCAGAGGTTTTGGTTAAGTGCATCATTAAATCATCCTTGGCTCAGTCTCAAGTGTTGTTTTCTTTTTGAATGATGCTTCTCTAAGCAAAACTATAAACATGGGAAACATTGAAGGTGACTTTCTTGGAACAACTGGTTTTTTTCCCCACTAAGGAAATACTTTTTTTTCCCTGAAGATGTCTACTTGATTAATGCCAGTCTACATGGAATTACTAAGTGAAATCCTCAAGATGTTCAATTGTTTTTACAGCACAACTCTGTTGCCAGTGTTTTTCTGGATGTGAAAGTATTTGGCAGCTTTGGTGAGCAGATAAGCAATGGTATGTGAATTTTTGGGGTTTATAGAAAGGCCCATGGTTTCACATCTGAAATGTAGAGGGTTGACATTCAGCTATGGTGGGGGTAACTGATTGCAATCATCGCTTCTGCATGGTGTTGTGCTCCCCTCCACCAGAAGTGGACATACATTGTTTTTTCTGAGGTCATTTTCAGACACAGCAAACTTTCAAGCCTGGAATTATATGTAGCTCTGCTCACCTCAGCAGCTCTCCCCGTGGCCCCTGTGGAGACTTGGGTCTGTTCTTCTCTTGTTACAAGCAAGTTCCATCTTTGTAGCAAACCCCCTTACTGCATTTGGCATCAGCAGTGCTAAGGAACAAACATATTGTATAAATTCCCTTTTTGAAGCACAACCAGTACTTTGGTTAAGCCACTGTAAAACTACTGCTATGCATTTGTTCATAGTTTGGAAAATGCTGTTTTCATTACAGTAAACCAATATAAATTTCAGCAATATTCCTATCAAACAAATTATTTCTCATGTGAAATGTATGGTAAGTGAATTTGTTGTGTAGCTGAATACAGTGTTGTTTAATGGAACCTGATTTGGTGCCAACCAAACATATGGATCTTTAAATGCATTCCCCTGGTGGCTATGTTGAAATCATCCCCCAATAATTTGTGCTGAATTCCCTTCCAGACTTGCAGCCTGGCTGCCCTTATTGTTCAAAGTTTTGAAATGCAACAAGTAGGATGGAGGGGAGAGGGGGAGGAATGCACTGCAACAATTCCATTTTGTTATTCTAATTTATTAGTAGTTATTTTTAAAAAAGAAATTTGCCTGTCTAAAGCTTTTCTTCTCCTTTCATAGAATCACAGAATCACAGGGTGTTAGGGGTTGGAAAAGAGTTTTATCTCCAAAAGCCAGACAGGTTCTTCATTCCTTTGAGGATTTCTGTCTCAGTTTCTCTTCTACTTCCTTTTTACCAGGGGAAATGGATAAAAGGGAGAAAGGAGAGAGAAATGGAAGGCAGGAAAATACAAGGAGATATTTTTGTCCTTGCCTTTTTACAATATTAAAATTATTACTGTAGGAATATTTTTTTCTGGGAAAAATGAAGTCAGAAAACACTACTTTATTTTCCTCTTTCCCCCTCAGTTGTGCCAGTCTGTGTTCTTTGACAGAAAGCACTCTTGGGAAAGCAACTTCAGCCCTCACATTTTTAACCACAGAACTTTAATAGGCTATCACTATAGGTTACATTACACTGGCAGCCAAAAGTAATAGCATAGATCCCTGTCAACCAAACTCTTGTGTGTGTGCTTAACATGGCTTGCTGTGTGGAGTAGTATTTGAAATCAGTTTCCTTTCCTTCTTGTAGGGAAACATGCACCAGTGTCAGAAAGTGGAGTACAGTGTTGCTCCATAGTAGTCAGTGCATTAAGTTGGGCTTTAAAAATGACTGTTCTGTAATTGCCTCATGGCATTGAACCTTAACTCCCTGCAATTTCTTTAAACCTTTGTGCTGAATCAAATGCTGAAGTGGTGCTCAGAAGGATGGGCTTCCTTTTACTGTGCCAAATTCCCTCCAGTGCTATCATCACAAGAGAGTGTGTTAGAATGATTTACGTCTATAATATCTGCATGCACTGATGTGTCTTGTAGTCAAACTTTGTGGTTTGATTTACTGAGACAATGAAATGGCACAAATTGTGTTATATTCAGAGCTTTGATTGTAATTCACTTCTCACTGTCTTGGCCAAATGTGGTCAGGTTACCTGATGGTGGCACACAAGACTTGCAGGCATTCAAAAATAGGTTAACATCCAGTTCCAGGCACTGGATTGAGACCACCCTGGAGGGACTTGGCTTTAGAGAGCAGCAGGAAAATAAAATGGTCTTTCAGTAAATAATTAGGAAGACCTGTTAATGCTATATGGAGTAGAGTGGAGTTGTCTGTGCCAGTTCCTTCTGTAAATTGGTGTAGCTCCTTTGGGACCAGTGAAACCTTCCCAATATGCCAATATGCTGAGGACCTGACATGAGGGTTGCTACTGAGGGTTGGAACCTGTGCCAGCTAAGGAGCTGCTTCTCCTGGGTAGTGCATCAAGTAGGAGAGGATGGCAAAGGGGCAGTTCAGCAGTGCAATATTTCAGGGTTTATTTTTAAGCCTCAAGAAAATATAGGTGGAACGATGGCATGATGCTGACAGCTGGAGAGGGGGCACCAGCGTTGCAATTATTACAGCAGCCAGTGGCAAGTTGAAAGATGTTCTTACTCCCTCAAAAACAACATTAGGGGTTAGTTATAGATCCACTGATGTAATGGGAACATTCTGACCCACCATTATTGTCATAATCATAGTTGTAAGTCTGGTAAATTAAAAGGTCTGTTTTCCTTGCTTTCTGTGTACAAATTCCATTTCATAACATTTTGGGCTATTTCAGGGAGGTTACAGGGCTCTGAAAGTGATTAAACTCAGTCATCAGCAGCCTAACTTGTAACCCACCCAAGAACTGCTTAGAATAGCATTGCTTCATTTTGTTATTTGCCTTGAAAATTTCTCTGTTGAAGGTGAGATGTGGTCTAGGGAACTTTAAGAGCCAGACTGAAACTGAGAATTCTGTGCAGCTAACATGATCTGCTGTCTGTTTTGTTCAAATGTTGGTGTGGGGAACAATGAGGAGGGGAAGCAGTCTAGGGGGATTGAGTCTTGTGTGTTGGCTTCTTAGGGTGCAGCATGAAACAGTGTGTGTGCAGTAATGGTGTGCTCTGGGGGGCACCATCCAGAGCAGGACCAAGAGCAGAGGAACTGTGCAGTTCTGTGAGTGCAGAGTGTAAATCCAAGCTCAGTCAGTTGGTACTTTGTGTACCAAGTCTGTCTGCAATCTTAGCTTAGGCTCATATTTCTACAAGAAAACTGTGGCTCATGTCTTAGACCCTGTCTAGTGGTGGTTGACCCCTGAAGTGTTTCAAGGCAAACCCAACCTGTCAGTGTAGCCTATATCACCACAGGTCACATAAGCTGATTTGGTTTACTTTGCCCTGAAATAGTTTTGAAGTGCTAACCTTGTGTTCTGTTTGGTCTTTTCTGGGAAGAATTGTCTAGTCTCTTTCCAAGGTCCTTTCAAACTGGAGCACAGTTTTCTCCATGTCTGCTTGGTGCAAGTGGAGGTTTGGACTCAAGAGTTGAACTGTAGAAGGGGCAGGAGCCAAGGGCTGAAGAAGTTTCTTCTGCCTGCAGAGGTATGTTTGGTGTAGGGATCAAGAGGTTAGCATGTGTCCAGTCAAAATCAAAGTAACGTGAGCCTGTCCATGTGCTGTTAGATTATTTGGCTGAGTAGCTTATGCTTTTGCCCATTCAGTCAGGAGTAAACTGGCCTTTACTGGCACAACCCAAATGCAGAAACAGAACATCTAGGTCTTGAGTGTGCTTGAATCTGGTGTTGCAGCCTGAGGTGTGCTGAGTGAGGTGCTGATGTAGCAGTATGCATGGATGAGAAGCATGTTCCCAGAGGATTTGACCTTCTAGAAAGAAAAACGATGTGCACTACTGTTTTGATTTGGGGTTTTGCTTGCTGCTTTTGTTTTTAGGATCAAAACCAATGTATAGTATGGTGAGCCAGGATAATAGTGTTTGAAGTTGGCAGTCAAAACCTGGGAAACAGATATCAGAGGTACAAGCATGATGCAATCCAACGAGACATGGCTGGAGAGGGTGAGGGAGGACAGCAGAGGTGGTGAATAACCTTCAGAGGAAAGACCCTGGCAGCTGTAACCTCAGTTCAGAAAAGATGTAACACATAGAGAGGCCAAAAAGGGAGTAGAGAAAAAAAGCAGAAGCTTTTGTGAGGGGCAGAAGGTTATGATCTGTTCCCTAGCCACCACTTGGAGATAAACTTCTTTTAGGAAAGAATCAGCAGAATGTTAAATTTATGTGATGTGCATAAAATAAAAAGCTTTGTCAGCTGATCCCTCAGCCAAATGTCAAATATAGTCAAAAGCTTTTCAAAGTTTCATAGTCTTTTAAATGATAAATCAATGTTTTTACACTGTATTGAAATTACCACAAACTCCTAGCATTTGTGATAAGCTGCCACAGAAGGGACTAGAAGCCAGCAAATATTTCTTGCTAATGATCTCAGAAGAAACTCCTAATTCTTTTCCAAAAGCATGAAATAATAGCTTCACAAATTCTGTTCAAACTGATGTAGATAACTCTGATGCTTTGGTTATATGGGGAATAAACCTTTAGGTAAAGGTTAGAAGCTTGCTATTTAAAAGACACTTGTAATTATGTTAGTTTAGCAAAGTGAAGCAAAAGTCATCCTGTAAAAACGAGAAACTGCTCTGTCTGGTTTCTCTGTCCCAAATAAAATGTGGAAAGTAAACTGAGTGCATAATGGAATAAATCAGAGCTGAAACCTCTTGATGTTTTGTTGCAAACTTCATGATTTTATGATGTATTTCATAAAGCTGAAGTTCAGGTAAACTCGATATTGTCAGAATTTTTTTGCTATTTAACATATTAAGTTTTTAGTCTTAATTGCAATGGAACTGAAAATAAGCTTTAAAATTCTAGAAATCAGAGCAAAGAGAAAAAACCCCAAATAATCTGAGTATAAATAAAGATCATGTGGGGGTTTGTAAGCTGGTCCTAGCAGTGCAGGGTCCATATCTGAGTGCTGTGTTTGAGTAAGCTGTAGCTGAGTGCTGTGTTTCACTGCCAGCTTCAAAATGATTATCCAGCCTCAAGAGAAATATTTGCTAAGTAATATGACCAGGTCAAGATGAGAGTGATTCCACTGCATGACTTCACTGCCTTGTGGACTTACAGGCATGTAACTTAAAACTTCATTCTTGCAGATAAACTTTTTTTTCCCCCCTTACTCTTTATGAAGTGAACTTGGAAAACATCTGATCACCAGCCTCCTTACTTTTTTGGTTGGTTTTTTTTCTCCTATAGGGTAACTGTTGCCAATTCTACCTTGATATTCTGTTCCTAGATGAAAGCTAAGTTCTTCAGTCATGTCATGTTTTGCAGGTCTGTATAATTTTTATTGTTATTGTGTGGTTTACTCCTTTGTAACATGTGATGCTCAAATTGGGTAGAGCACTCTGGATGGACTTTGCCATTGCAGAGTTGCACAGAATAACTACTGCCGGTTTCTTAGGAATCACGTTCACATTTTTGGTGCAAACCAAGGAGACCTTTGCCCTCTTGCAGCATAATGATCCTGACCTGTAGTTGGTTTGTCATTTGCTAGAACCCCAGGTCCTTCTAAATGATTTATATTTTGTAACAGTACAAAAAGGGACCAAAAAAATCTTTTTCTTTTCTGTAACTGAGCTGGCTTAAAAATAAACAAATTCAGTTTAACTCCTTAAAAAGAGGAGGGGGAGGGGAGAGAATGAGTTTTTGGGTGGAGAGCTTTTATTTCTAGTTTCATCCCAAAGCAAATTTTTATGGCTGAGTTATAAACCCCTGAAAACTGCAGCTCATAATGGAAACCTTGGCAGCCCCTGAACGGCGCCACTGTAAAGTAGGATGAAGCTTTAAGTTTTTCCACTTTTAGAACTGGAATAAAACTAAATTACAACACTTTCCATACAAGCATTTGATTTCCCTCTCCCTCCCCCCCCTCCCAGTAATTTCTACTGGATCTGTACAGTGTTTCTTGATTTCCTATGTTGCCATTGGACTTTTTCCTATTGACTAGGCAGTTCCAATCACTGAATCAGTAGATTTACCAGTGGAGGTACTCAAACCAACTGGTGTTTACTGGGGCAGAGGATGCTAGGAAATGTAATGCTGGCTAAGGAAAATTACAGTGCAGATTTATAGAAGACATTTCCAGCAAATGGGACTGGAATGAGTGTTAGGGGACTCACAAAACATGTGAAATGATAAGAGTTCCTACGGTTTTGCTCTGCAGGCTAGAAATGTTCTTCCTGACTCCATCCAAATTCATTGACAAAGTGGTTGGAAAGGCACTCCAGGAAGAGAATATCAAGACTGGTTTCCTTTTCAAAGGCAGAAGAAGTAGAGCAGCAAAGTGCTTTCCATAGCACAGCAGTATGCTAGGGTATTCTGACAGGAGCATTTCTATTTGAAAGTGGATGTGAAAGCAAAAAGCAGAATGGAAGTCAGCAAGTGGACAGGGCTTGTTTCTGGAATTATTCCTGGAGTCATTTCTCATACTGGCACAGGTTACAGGAAGCCAAAGTTCAACATGTGGGTTATTTATAACCACTTTCTCAATTGCTTCAGTGCAAATGATCTGTTTAGCTACTTCAGTCCTTAGGGCAAGAGTTGCAATGCCACTCAGTCAGCCTCCAAGATATTCCTGTTACAAATTATGGAACTAGGGCATAAGCAAGTGACACACCCTTGCTCTGCTGTTTTGGGTCTTTCCTTGAAGATGATATTTTTTGTTTATTATTAGTGTTGTTATTGTCCCAGTGGATCTGTGGTGTTCCTGGCATGGACAACTAAGGGCTATGATATATTCCTAGCTGCTTTGTATTTAGCTGCCTTGTCCAGGCAGTTTTGCCTTCAGCCTTCTGATGACTCCCCAGGCTGTCAAGGCAGCTGGGACTTTGACATGTGGGTGTGCTTGTTGTTTCTGGAATTCTCCATGTGCAACAGGTAGATTTCTTTGGGTCACAATGGGGATGATTCTAACACAGGATATGGGAGCTAGATGCCATATGCCTTAAGGTCATAGATAAAAGTGATGTCTACATTCCCTGGGTGACTGAAAATCATTTCTGAATAGTGAATTAGCTTGGGTTGGATTAGCATTCCTGCTGAAGGCTTTATCTATGTCCACACTATTTCTGGATTTGCCTTTTCATGGATGTAGGAGCAAACCCAGCAGTTCCTGCAGTCTGTTGTAGTGAAAAACCCAATTGTTCTTTCCCAGTCAACTGAGAAACTTGGTGCCTTTATGGGGGAATTACAGAGATGACACTGAGCAGCTAAGAAACTGGGCAGCTCTGCTTTTCCTTATTTTCCTCCTTTCTATACTGCAAAATAAGTGGATTTCAGCATAAAGCATCTTCAAAACACAAACCCTTCTAGAAGGATTTTAGATCTAGGCAAGGGACAAACACCCTCACCCAGAAGTGCCTGGAGATTGTACCCATAATTTGACAGAAGTTACAGTACCTGTTGCTCTTTCCTGAATGGAATCCTATGCAAACTCCATAATCTGCTGCAGGAAAAGTTAGTTCTTTAGCTTTCACTGAGGAGCTGAGCTGTTCCAGTTGGCTTCATATACTGGTGAATTCCAGTAGCTGCATTTGAAAAACTCTGTGTTGAGTCCCCACTAAAGATAGTGATAAACTGGAGCAAGTCCAGAAGAGAGCCACCACAATGGTTAGGAAGTTAGAGCATAAGAGGTACTAGGAGTTCCTGAGGGAACAGAGTTTTCTTAGTCTGGAGAAGTCTAGGGGTGCTTGAGGGGATCCAGTTGCCCTCTTCCACTAGGGAAGTGCTTTTGGAGGAGATGAGATCAAACTCTGAAGGACAGCATGGCAAAGGGTCAAGAGGTGATGAGCACAAGTTGTAACAAGGGAAGTTTTGTGTGCACATGAGGAATGTGTTCATCATCATGAGAGTGGCTAAGCAGTGTGAAAAGTTCCCCCTTGGAGGTTTTTGAACCTCAACTAGGACTGAACTCACTTTGAACATTTTGGACCTGGCACTGCTCTGAGGAGGCTGGAGAATGTGACTTTGAGGTCCCTTCCAACCTAATTTTTTCTATGAATCTGAATTCATTTTATCAGAGATGGCATCAATGTGGGAGAAAGGAGAAGTATCAGAATTGAGGATTTGAGAAACAGCTATCTATCTGTATGTCCAACTGAGAGAAATAGTTTTCCAGCTATTTACTCTTAGTGGTTTAGATTTCCCATGGAAAATAAAATCAGGAGTATTATAGAGCCTGAAGGTGAGAAATCCAGTTACAATCAGAAGAGCTTAGTGTTTTTAGTATTTTATTTTTCAGAAGTCAAACATTAAAAGAGTATATTTCCAGAGCAAACCAGAGAATGACTGTAATGTTTCTTAATATGCACTGAAAAGCATCAGTCACATCCTTCATGTGTATTTGTGTAGGTATGTGTGTTAAACACACACAAACTTTGTTTTGTACATTTTCAGTCACTTAATTTATATCAGTTTGAATTTTAAAAATCATGATCATGGAGTTGTCATGTAGGATGTTTTGGGAAACAGAGCTCTCAAAAAAGAGTGTTTTGAAAGGCTAAGGTGATATACACTTACTACTGACTTTGTTTCCTTCATCTGAAGCACAATTGTGGAAAGCAAGGAATGTGAAGAACTTGCCTGTTGCTAAGATATCACCTGAATAGCAATCAGAGTTTTGTCACTTTGCATTAGCTTTACTTTAATGTTTACCCAAAAGATCACCTGCCCTGTAAAAGTCTAACCTGGCCAGATGAATAAACAGCCAGAGACCCAGCAATTGGTGCTTGTTGTGGAGCCTCTGTGGTGCAGGAAGCCAGGAGGCAGATTTCAGATCAAAACCCAGGTCTTCTGGACTAGTCCAGCTGACTTTTCTCTGTCCTGCTGAGTGCATTTGTTGTTAATGCAAGAACCAAAGTCAACCAAAAGCAGATAACCTTGTGTTATAGGATCCTGGGTGTTTTTAAACACTTGATAAGGGCACTTTGTGAGATTAGCTTTTGATTTGTAGCTGTTTAGATTTGGAAGAGACTGAGAGATGCTAATGTCCCTTCTGGCATTTGTAGCTATTTTGCTTTCTGAAGATTTGTGCGGTTTATGTGCCATAAGATCAAGCAATCAACCCTGTGACAGACAGGCTTGCTGTTGAGGTACAGAATGAGTCTTTTGGCTCCAAACTTGCTGCTTACTTTGCAAGTCAGTGTCTGTTGGCTCCAGTGACTCCTTTTGCATCAGGGTCATCCCTTCAGATGTGAGATTCTGAAAGCAATTCCATGGTTAGTTGGTTTGCATCTATGAGTGGATGAAAGAAGCCTGGGCTGGGATTTCTTTTCTGCTCAGGTGGGCTTTTTCCTGTGCCATAGGTGTCCTCACAAGGCAAGCAAACATAGTCTCTGTTATTAAGCAAAAAGGAGCAGATAAATCTGACATTTTACTTTTCTCCTGGTTTTCTCTTCTTGCTTTAGAAAAGATTACAGTGTAAACCACTTCAATGCCTTCTACTGTTTTCATTTTATAGTGCTTGCATGATCTCAGTGAGGGAGCATGTTTATTGTGCATGCCATTAAGTTTAGATTCAGCTGCAGCACAAGATTACAGCAATTTAGAGGAAAAACCTAGAAAATATGTCTCTGATGTAAAACTGTAAAGGGAGCCAAAACAGTAGTGCCAGTTATTTCAGTGCCTCACCCAGTGATTTAGGATTTTACTCCAAAAACACTTAACAATTTATTGGGACAACTGTGCATATTACCCAGCTCTCCCAAAACCTTGGATGCAAACTTCTTTTGATGATAATTTACCCTTTTAATATTTTACAGAGAGGCATTAGAAGATGACAGTGGGGAAAGCTTGTGTTTGCATCCTGCTTTTCAGTGCCACCCATGATTTTTTTCCCTTCAGTCTCCACTGTATTATTTTATTTGGGAAAATATATGTAATGTCTGATGGAAGAATGAATACCTACAGGACTGATCTGAATCCTGTAGCTGTTTTGTAAGCTGACACAGAATCATCACAGTTGGAAAGGACCCTCAAGACCACATGCATGTGCCTATGTGGCTCTTTCAGGCTACTGAAGAATGTGAGAAGCAATTTGTTGCTGGCATCACTGATTGTCTTCCAGCCTTTGCCTGAACTTTCCTAATTTGGACAGATTTAATTGGCAGGATTTAGAAGGAATGACACAGCTGAGTGAAGGATGGAGGGTTGCAAGTAAGGATAAAATTTTTAGGAAGTGTCTGCCAAGTTCCTGACCTTATAGCAGCTTGCACACAGGTGGGCTCCTTTTATTTCAGGCAGGCATTTACTTAGCTTCATAATAGTTTCTATCACAAGCCTCTCATCTAAGAAAAATACTTGCAAATCATGCTTGTGTTGATGGTGAATGCAGAAGCTTTGTCAAACCTTTCCAACTACACTGAGACACCAGAATACCTTCTTACTAGAGAACATCACAGCTGCCATCTTCCTACTAAACCTGCAGTGAGGAATGACTAAGTGCCACCCCCAAGTAATTTTAAAGATGAATTGAATTAATGAAAGCCCCAGGTTCTCTTTATGTTCAGTTTAGAGGCTGAGAGGTGCCATAGCTCAGATTCTTTTGATCCAATAAGGTCCCATCCCACAACCTAATCTATCTGATGGTAAGGTAGAGCAGAGCAAAGTGCCAGCAGAAAGCAGATAGGAAGAACTGTCTCAGGGCTGGGTGAGGAGGTTGGAAAGATTGTTTTACACACAGTGTGAAAGCTTGATCTTTTGTCATCCCATCCAGCTGGTTCCCTGCAAATAAGGTAGACACCATTATAAACACTTCAGAAGATATTCTTGATTTTTGGAACAGTTCAGTAGGGCTTGGGTGGTAACAACAGGAGAAAAGATCCCATTACTCTCACTGCATACATACTGCCTGTGCCTAGGGCTCAAGTATCTCAATCCTGTTGCATATCTATTTTTAAAAGCTGCATTTTTTTATAGCTTACATACAGAGTCTCCAATGCCCATTTATGTGCTACAGTGAGGTCATTTCTCTGGATAATTGGGAAAGTTAAGTAATTGCTTGAAAAAGTAAACATTTCTTTTAACATCCATGAAGCAAGTCTTAGAGCTGTTTGATACCCACGGTCTTGAAAGCAAACAGTGGTTTATGTCAACATGAAATCCATCTTGAGCTATCCTATGATGTCATGTGGCCCAGCCAGGGCATGTGCAGGCTACTTCAATACCCTTCATTCATGATGGGGAGCCTTGTTGTGATTTCACTTTTCCCTTAGACAGCTGAAGGCAATATATAAAATGTGGTACCCATACCATTTCTTTGGATCTGTAGCATACCTGTTGACAGCTTAAGACACCAGTGGGGCAGATTGGCAGAGTTTTCTATATTTTATTACCTTTATGCTCTCCAAAGCATGACCTTGTGGCTTTAAAGTAATTTACCTGTGCCAGTAATTTGCCTGTGGCAGTAAGATACTTTGAAACAACCCTTTTCTTTTTTTTGTAATTGATGTGTTTATTCAGGACCAAACAGAACAGCCTTGGTCTGCATCTAAGCTTCTTAATATTATGTAGTTTAGGGTCATAATTTCTCATTTTAGCCCTGCTGGTGATTGCAGTTTCTATGCTGATATGCCCACTTTTCTCTGAGGCACTTTTATCAGAAGTTCTACTGAAGAAGGTATGAGTTTCCCAGTTCAAGATTTGTCTTTACACCTCAGAGATGTCAGTTCTGAGAGTGTTACTTCTATTGTATATCAAAAGGTAATTAATTCTTTGTTTCCACCTACTCTCTGAAGTTTTTACTACCTTTTGTCACTTGCCAAGCTGTTAGACTTGAGCTCCATCAGACAAGACTCATCTTTGTCACCTCACAGTTTGATGACCCAGACTCTGCCTGTGTTGTCAGGTAGTTATTTCTCCTGTGGCTATTTGCAGTAGGCAGTAGCATTCAAGTCATTGAGACAGGAATGAATTTGGGGAGCAAAAAGCCAAATGCCAGTTTGACAAGAGAAGGGCAAAGTTTAGGAAGTAAAGATTAAAAGGAAGGCATGGATTCTAAATCTTGTTGCAACAAATATGGGTGCACTGCATAGGAAAAAGGGAAACAATTTGGTCTCAGAGGCTGAGATTCTGCATAACAGAGGAGCAAGTGGAGTCCTCAGTTACATTATGAAGGTTGTGAGACACTTGGACAGTGTGACAAAATAAGAACTGCAGGATGACTTACCCAAAGGCAAGTGAAGGGGAGCAGTGGCAGCTGAGCTTGGGTAGTCATTCTTGACAACAGGGAGCAAAAAGCAAAAGAGGAAAGAGAAAAATAGTGCCAGAAGTGAATCCTCAGCAGGTCACAGATAAACTCAGCCCTCTGATAAGTGGTTAGATATCCTGTAATACTTTAGAGTATGCTGACATGTCCATCAGTTCCTTAATCTCTTTGATCAGTTCTGAATAATTCCAAGGTTAATATTTGGAAGATTTTGCTTCATTTGAATACCCTGGATGTTATAGAGTTGTTGATTTGTATACTTGATGTAGCTTCAGCTCCTTTCTTCAAGGGAATCAGAACTTACCAGAATTCCAACAAGCCTGGGTACCTCTCTCTGCTGGTAATAGTGTGAAGCCACTTCACTTTGCTTTTCAGAAATACCAGAAATATCTATTATAGACTAAATAAGTTTCTGTTGCCCTTGAAAGTGCCTTATTGCACACATCACTTTCCAACCCCTGTGCAGTTTTATCTTTCAAACCCACATGTTCCCTCAAAAACTTTAATTAGATTTACCACTGTACCTTACCATACCTCTGTCATTATTTGTTCTGATGCAGGGGGAAAAAGAACTAAGAAGAAAATAATATAGCTTCTAGCTCATTGCTTCAGGAAATGAGTGCATAATAAACTTACAGCTATTTGACTATGGTTGGCTTCTTCTGGCACTTAGGGGCACTGTCAGCATTATGAGGTGCAATGGGGCAGTACAGAAAATAAGATTGTGATTGCTAAGGGCTCTGGTTTTGAAACAGATTTACACATAAAGAATGTAAGTCACCAAACAGAGTCTTAAGGATAAGTTGACCCAAACAGAAATTTCTAGTAAAAGAGTTAGAAAACATCACCATAGATGTATCACAATTTTTTAGAGGGTTGAAGAAAAGCAGAAAGTATAAATGCCCCAGTTTCCCAGGAGGAAGGTGCAGAGTCTGAGATTCAGGTCTGATTAGGATGATGCCTGTTTCATCTTACAGAAATAATTTTCCAAGTAGGGATTCCCATTTTTTAAATTCCCTAGAACATAAGGCAGTGGTGGATATCCTTGTTGACAGACTTCTGGAGGAAGTGTTCCACCTTACTTGCTTCACTAGCTTTCAGTTTGAGAAGGAACAATGCTATTGTGAAGAGTGCTTGTGAGATAGCATGAAAACTTAACTGCACAGCTCTGGTCATCTGTGCTCTGGAAAGATTAACTAAATTAAAGGATTTGTCTCCTATGAGGGGAGGGTAAACCCTTGGTTGTCCAGCACAGGAAAATGAGAAAGATGGCTGAGCTCTGTGAGCCAGTCCTGGGGATTAGGGAGAAAGGAAAGAATTACTTAGAGTAAATGATACATTTGGCCCATGAACAAATGAGCTTGAAGAATTCATGAAGAAATGAAGCTTCCAGAGAAGCTTAAGTACAGGGTCTGGAATAGTCTTGAAGTCAGGAGAAATGGGGGAAACACTGACCTACTTTCAGTTGGATCATGGCTAGTTCTGAAAGGATCTTGTATAATGCAGTTATTGAGGGGCCCAACTGAGAAGCCCAGGAGGTCCCTCCCCAGGTTGTGGTCCTGTATAACAGGGAGCACAGTAACAATAGCAGCATCTCAAAAGGAATGTTGGTGACTATTGCTTTCCTCAGTGTCCTCAATACTTTTCATATATATCTATATTCATCTTTGATTAAACAAAGAGCAAATTAACAAAATACCTGCACTTCAAATATTGTTGACTGTAAAATACTTGAATAAGGGAGAAAGAAACAAAACTATTTGTTGAAAGAAGAAAAAAAGTACTCTAAAGCTCTTTCTTTTCCCTCTTAAGCTTTTTTTGTTCCTTGTGCATGTTTATCTCACCAAGACCCTGTGCTGCTGGCCAAGTGCTCTCATTTTGTAGTGAGGTGAAATAAAAGAGAAAGGAGGAGTTGGAGATTTGCATGAACTATTTTTTCTTTTTAGAGATTCTCATTTTTGAGAATGTGAAATGAAAACTTTCTACTCTAATTCTGAGGACTAAAATCAAATTTTCATTCTGGATGACAATCCTTTCCATTTAGTATTACAGGGGCATTCTGTCTAAAGAGGGTGAGCCACTTTCTCATTGAATAAATGGCAGGATCACAAATTCACTTGTCTGCAAAATGCTAATTAACACCCTTCAAAGAAACTTAAGCTGAAGCCAAGCATTATTTGGGCACAGGCAAGGATTAATGGGCACAGTTTTTTTTGTCTATAGTAATAAGGTCATTCAGGGGAGATCAGAAGTACAGTAGATTAGCCTCTCCATTATGTGCCTGCCTCCTTTCTGAATAAGCCTCTGGTCAACACAATAAAACAGGCTTCAGACCCCATCTCTGTTCAGCTGAAGGCCATGTCAGGGCACATATATCAGTTTTCCAAAGCAGTAACAACACATTAGCTCATTAGTAGCTTCATACAAACCAGATCTGGAGTCCCTTTGTGAATAGTATTTCGCTGCCTTTGCATGGCCAGGATTTCAACAAAGCACTGCAAAGTGCTTCTGAAGCTCTAAGGAGTGAGACAGTGACAAAAAAAATAGACAAAAAAAGTGGTATATCCAGTTAGGTTATTGCCATAAACCTTTTTCTCTGATTAAATCTCTAAAAAATCCATAATATCCATAATATAACACAGTATTTTGCTTATTAGAAAATATTTGGAGATCTTTTATGTGGAGAGCCAGTTGATCCAGATTTAAGGAATTAAATGATATGTTTAATCACTGAAAGAGACAGATATTGTGGGATCCTCATGAAACTTTCTTTCAGAGGAGTAATTCTTATATGGTTAGACACTGTTGAAAAACCTGCTCAGACACATCTGCATCTTTAGAAAAGCAACCAACCCCCTCTGAAATTTAACTCTATTACATTCAAAATCTAGTTCCCACCAGACACTGTGTTTCCATGAAAATGTAGGCTTCATTTTCAGTATGACCAGAAAGCCAGATGCTTGCCACCTTCCTCAGAAGACATAACCTCCCTTTAGCACAAAACACATTTGCTGGAAATATGGATTTAATTCTGCAAACAAATGTTGTAGCTGTTGCAAAGTGTCATTATAAATAAAGAAATAAACAAATAAAAGCCCCCAAGCAAACCAAATATCACTTTCAGGCAAATCTGACCACCTTGGCAGGAGTTTAATTCTAAAATCCTGCTGGTCAAGAAAAATCTGTTTAGGTGTGATGCATGTTGTAAGACATCCACCTCATGGAATACTCTCAAACTGTAAGGGCTGAGACTGACCAGGGGAAGACAGAGCCATGACTTCTATTACAATCAAACAAGTTTAAAGAATAGCATTTGTTAACTTGGGTTTGCCCTTGTCTTCTCAGCTGTGCTTTTTAAGGATAATGACTGAAAGGAATTAGTTTATGGTAAACAGGTATAATGTTGACAAAGGATGGACTACTAAAAAGACCCAAACCCTGCATTCTTTACATAGAACCTGGCAATTCATGTTGTTTCTGCAGACATTACAGACATTTGAAGATGCTCACCCCCTAACCATGTGAATGAATTCCTACTGTCATGGGACTGGGTTAAGGCTTGGAATTTATTGTAAAGGCTCTGAACCTAAGTTTTTATTTATTTGTTGCTTGCCACAGGGTATTTTGAAAGTAAGCAGTGCATGCAATGGAAAGCAACTTGAAGTGACCACAACCAGTCATCCAAAACCCAGAAGGTTTGCCCAGTGACTTCTCTCCCTGTTGCTTGTTTTTGTGAACACGAGTGTCTGACTTCAGTTATTTCCTGAGCAGTGGGCAAGCTCTGTGCCTTGGTTTGGCTGTTCACTGCAGACCTTTCCATTTGGTTGAAGAGGATACCTGAGCTCTATTTAAGAAGACTTTATCAGTTTGAACTCTTGGTAGAGCCCTCAGCTGTGAGAGGGGACTATAGATAACTGTAAGACTGATCAAATGTAACACCTTCCACCTTATCTGTGGTACATTTCATGTCACCTTTGCACAAAATAGTTTTGCTCTATTTTTGGGGGGTAGGGGGGGGTTTATACCATCATCAATCTGTTGAGTTGCACAACATTTGCTTGAGATAGGTAATATTATTGATAATTTGCAAACAAGGAAAATACAATACAAAAGATCTTCCTTCTGGGAAGCACCAATGTCTTGGCTACTGGTGCTGCTATTACCAGGGGAAGTATGACAAAATCCTCAGAGAATAAAAGTACTAAGTGACTTGTCCATGAGTTGCTAGAAGAATTACAAATTTACACTAGGAACCTTGTTACAGCTCCATGGACAAACCCTGGGTAGTGCCTACCACCATATTTATTTGAGGAATTGCTCCAATCAAATGCTGATTCTTTTCCAAGATAAATATCATCTGGCTTATTTTCAAGTGCTGCAGCAATTGTTTTACTTCCATATACACAGAATGTTTGAAAGAAGAGCACCATCACATCTTATCTGAAACAAGCTTCCACTCAAGAACCCTTGTTTACTATCAACTTTTTTCATGTGTTTTTCTGTTTTGTTGTTTGGGTTTTTTTTCTTAACTCAGATATTGATCTCCCTGGGGCACAGCAGCCAAGCAGAAGCTTTGAAATACAGAGTTTTACAGTGAGCTGGGAAAGAGCAAGCTCTTGGGCTCTGCTGTCTCGTTTTGGGGGTTGGTTAGTTGGTTTGTTTTTAATAGCACATTACAAATGCTGTCTTTTGGGGGAAAAAATGCTGAATTTTAAGCACATTTTTACAGGAAATATTAATTCCTGAGGATATTGTAGATCTCAGAATTAATGATGAGTAATCTGCAGGAATTTTTTTTTCTAGGTAAAAGTACAAGATTGTAAAAATCTTTTTAAAGTTTCAAAAATTGTTCTCATTTTTAGTTATCTTACCCCCACCTGAAGTGTCCTTCACCTAAACCATCCAGTCACCATGTCTGTCACCTCTTTAAAAATCCTTTTACATTAGGGCTTCCATAACTGACTTCTGGAAAGAGTCTCTGAGAACTGCACAGCTTGTATAAAGAGCTGAGCCTAAATATATATATAATTGAACTAGAAATAGTGGGTTATAAATCTTTGGTAGCTTCACTCACCTAAAATACCTTGAAATTAATTTTTAAAGGTTATAATGGCATTTTTGGTCCTGAATTTAGGCAGAAACCAACAGTGAAAACAATCTGAGGGTTTGGAAATTGTTCCAACAGGATCTGACTCTCATGAAGTATCACCAGTATTCAGAATGAAGCTGGGACATAGTCACCACCTTGTTACCATGTCAATGCCATGACTTTAGAGCTGTGTTCAGGAGTCTTTTGCAAAAACTTTTCACCAGTTGATTCAAAGTGATGTTGGACAGTATGAGACAGTATTAACACCACTCTTTATTAAGATGTAGATAGAAAGGAAAAGCCTGACCACCCTCATATTGCTCTCTTTCAATAAAATTTGATGTAAGAGGAAAAAAAATCCTCTCTTCCTCTCCCACTCCCAGCATGGAAATGTTTCCACTTTCAGGAAAGTACAATTCATGACCTAAAAGCTCCTGCCTGAAAGCAGAAGTTGGAATATATGGTGGGAGCTGTAATTTGCTCATCACAGCCCAGTTCTCATCCATAATTCAAGATCTGTGGCTGGATTATATTACCCATAAAAACCCTTGGTTCTAGGGTGAGCATCTCTCCCCTCATCCTGAGTGGAGACCATGCTGAGAGCACTTTGGCAGTAAATAAATGCAGATCACAGGTTGTTCAGCTGGCTCTCCAGCTTTCTGCTGAAAGGCAGGTACAAATGTCAAAGTTGCTCTGGAGAGTGGGAGGCCAGAGTTAAGGGTTCAATGTATTTTTGCAGTAGTCAGGGCAGAGAATGAAGAAAGGAGGATATCAAAAGTAAAAAGCATCCTGTCTTCTCTGAAACCACAGAAACAGACTTAAAATGGGCTTTTGAATGTTCTCCAAGATCCTGCCTGTACTCTTTGTTAGCCATACCAAACTTCTTAAGTCCCCTATATGATCATTCAAAACTTGTGGGAGTGCAAATCTGTTTCAAACAAGCTCCCAAACTGCATTTGTGTTTGGCTATCTGAGGAACCACCTTATCCCTGCCTGTTCCCACCAGGGTACAGACTAGACATACAGATGAAGCACGGGCAACAAGAGCTCAGGTTAAAGCCCAGGTCCCAAACCCACAGTTGCAGGGTCTACAAAGAACCTCCAAAGATCATTAGTCATAGTTGGACTATAACCTCTTGGAATGGCATCAGGTGCTAAACCCACCCAGTTACTGTATACTGGGAGATTCAAAGTGACTTTCCTCAGTCCTACTGTTTTACTCCTGTGATCAGAATGATTCAAAGGAGACTGGCTGCTGTTTAAACTGAGGGATAAAAAACATCCACCAAAAAATCAAAGCCAACAGTAATGAGGAAAACTATGATGGCAAAATATCCCCTGAGGAATAAAAGGCAAAAGGCAAGGTGGCAGGTCATTCAGGGAAGAGCAGACTACCATAACACCTGTGGGACATCACTCTCCTTTCCAGTAGTGGATGCAAAGACCAGCCCAGCCCTTCTCTTTCCAACAGTTCAGGGTTGTCTCTACCAGGAGAGTCTTGGGAGGGGTCACAAGCCAAGAAATTACTTGCAAAGGCATCCTTTGATGGAGAGTCTCTGGATGGTCTCAGCAGATCCCCTGTAATACCTCTGAGATTATGACTGTGCCTGGGCTCTAGTTAGGGATAGGCAGGTAGATACCTTCTGCTCTACCTTTTCTTTCCAGCATCTTTGGCTTACCCATTAAATTAAATGCCTGTGTATATTTAGGGTTTACTTCTTCCCCAGAGCTTTATTATCTTCTAAAATAGTCTTCATCACTGCAATTATTTGACAATTATTTGCATTTATTTAAAGAGAATAAGAAATGTTTGTTACAAAGGCCTGGATACTGGTGGTGGGTACAGTTAGAGAGTTGGGAATGAAGAAATCACTGGTGAGGAAGTAGATTTTAACTGTTTTTAAGATAGTCATGGGCTATTTGATTTGATTAGCAGGAGTTAAATAATCTGTTTATTTGACAGCGTATTTGAAAAGACCTTTGTGAGCAGATCACTGAATGAGTTGGACTGAAGCCACCCCTTGTCTCCAAGGCAGATGGATGGATAGGAGGAAATACATTTAAGACAAGTTTCCTGTGCCTCCATTTGGGAAGGAGGAAGGAGGCCCCCCCTGGACACAGCTTTCAACCCCAGAAGCATACTTTTGCCTAAGCAAGACAAATCTGAGCATGAGCCAGGGAGGGTAACAAGAGATGAAGGTCTCTGAAACAAGAATATGAATAACTTTCCTTGTTCATTGGCCTTTTCTTTTTCCATTATTTCAAATTCACATTTTTTCATTTTACTAAAAGTAGGTGAAATTTTAAATGAAAAGCAACTTTGTTTATCAAATACTAAAATGTTTTCATTCAAAAATGCAGAAAACAAATATATCAACTTGGAAAAACAAACCAACCAACCAAAAAAACCAAGTCTAATTTCATAAAGCCATGCCAAATTAGTGGAATAGAGTCATGTGGAACTTTGGTTTCTTTCTGAAAATCTCTCTCCCTGAATTTTGGCATGAAATCTAAGGGAAAAATTAAAGACTGTCTATTTCCCAGCAACAGCAGTGCCCTAATTTTCAAACACCTAAAGGTATAAGTGAAAATCTTTTCACTCAGTTAATAGGTCTGTCAATTCCTTCCCATCCTCTGTCCCTTCAGAGAAAGGACCATCCCTGCACTGTGTCACTGTCTCTGTGCTTTTCCAGGGCTGGATCCCTATCCCTCCCTAACTCCCCTTATCAAGGATGGGTTTGGCTGATCATTGCAGATGAATCCATCTATTTTTATGCACTGGAGTCCCCCACTGGAGACATCTCATCTCATCCAACCAGTTGCTCTGCTTCTCCATAAACCAAATACTTCACTCTGGCAGAGGGGTTTTCTTCTGCTGTTTCTAATGGTCAGCTATCTCCCTTAACATCTGAGACAACCTGTATCTTGCCACTCCCTGACCTGGATTTCCAAAAGGCAGATATCCCTTTGAATGAAAGTCAACCCATTGGAAAATAGCCTGTTTTTCTTCTGCCACAGAAATCCCTCAGTCTGGTAAGGAGTTCCCCTGGGAAGTCTGCCCCTGGTACTACACAAGATGGTACTCCTCACATGTGTGACTATCACAAGTGTTTTCTCTTGCTTTATTTAAGGGTAATCAGTTTGAAGTTTTCATTGATCACTTCTATGCAGCCTACCTGAATGTGTGTTCCACTTGCTCAGTTGGAGAAGGATTCCAAGAGACTACAGAAGCAAATCTACAGAATAATCTGCTAGCCAATAGTTGCTGCAAAACCCTAGGTCAGGAAAAGTTAAACTGCCTGGCACTCACTCAGGTTTGTCTTGCTCACTAAGTCAAGGTCTTTATTTGCATTGTTCCTAACTGGTTTTGTGTTTGCCCTCCTGTTCCCTCCTCCAAGTAGCTTCAGCTGTGAGCCTGGGAGGGATCTGGTTACGTATTCCTTGTAAATCTTCCTCTTCAAAATGTATCAGAGAGTCAGTAAATTGTCACAGTGCTTTCTGGTAGTGCACACTAATGAGCTGGGGAACTGAAATAGCCCTTGGAAGAGCTAAGGAGAATTTGCAGGAATTCCTTCACTCAAAGCTGGGCACCCTAAAAGAAAAATGCTTTCGAGTTCAAACTGTTTATTTTGGAGCATGTTTCTCTCTCTGCTTTCAATGGTGACCTAGGAATGAGCTCACCATTGGAAGCAAATCTGTCTTCTGTTTCCACTCCTAAAGGATTACCTACTCTCTGAAGCACATGGGGTTATTGATGGCCTTACAGCAAAATTATGATTTGGAATTCTGTGGAAAAAATAAATACACACACAGATACACGTGTGTATGACACTGACAGATTGAACTTAAACAACTTGTTGAAACAGTACAATAAAAAGAGATTGAATTTGGAAGAAATAGAAGGCTTCCTATATTTGCAAATGTTCTGCTTTGTGCTTGAACAGGAAAATACCTAATCTAGCAGAACTATGCAGGAGAACAGCAAAAACATATTGGTTTGTAACGTGCTTATGGGCTGTGTAGCATTTGGCAGCATCTCTAACTGAGATGTTTGTTAATTTAGCAAACAGCCTCACTCTGCCTTGGTGTGGGGCTGCTTAACATGGTTTTCTACAGGCAGATCATGTGAATCAGGGCTACTGGCAGTTGATTAGTGCTTCAGTTAGGAGGCTGATGACAAACCAAACAAAGGCTGCCCTGCAGAAGACCAGCACTGCAGAAGGTGGTTAACTTCAAACACCAGATCTCACTAAAACCACTTTTGACAGAGTTTAGTCCATGGGACTTTGAAGGCAAGTAGTGTTTGCCAGCAGGGCCAAAACATGAAAAAGGCACATGTGAAAGCATAGGAAAACCACCTAAGATGCCATTGCCAAAGATGCCCTCATCTTGATTTCATATCACCTTCTGCTTTTCTGACCTGGTGAGTGCACACTCCTGTGAATCCCTATCCCATGTGGGGACAGATGGGTCCAGGATCCACTCTGTAAATGCATTAGGAGCTTTGCCTGGTGGTCTCAGTCTCTGCCTGGTGGTGTAGGGAGGGGTTTAAGAGTCAGTGAGTGACAACTGGCCCACCAGCATGCAGAAATAGAAACTTTTTTTTATTTTGAGTCAAAGAGAGACAGTTTATTTTCACTTGTGCAGCAGTTAACCTATTACCCTGATTATTGACAGAAAGCCAGATATGGTAGTGACAGACATAGTACAGAACAGAAGAAAGACTAGGCTCTAGCATCTCTATCTGGTGAAGTGTCATCCTGCTTTCAAGTTACTTATTCTGAAATTCCTGGGGAACTACCTGGCAGAGGATTTCTTAAGTTTGCTTTAGTGTTTTCTTAAACATACCTCTCCTTCTCTCTTCCCTGCTCTTTTGTGTCTGTCCTTCACACATTTCAGAAGGAAGGATTATTAAGAAAAAAAAACCTCAAACACCATAAGCCCAAATCTACAGATGCAGGAGAGACTTCTCAAGTCATTCCTTCTCTTTTTTTCACTGATGTATTCTCTCAAGAGTGATAATCATCTTTTTTGAAATGCAGGTCTAAGATGGAAGGAATTTTTATCTGGAAGAGTAATATAAATTAGCTTTGACTGCCAGTTTCCACTGATTATTACTTTCCAGGCGGAATTCCTACAAATTCTTGAGGCATGACCTCTGATGAAAAAATAAACCCCTTTAAAACTTGTTTGAGAAATTCCAGATAACTTTCACAAGAGATTTAATTTTAGAGCATTAACACAATCTTGGTTGGAAAGATAAAACTACAATGCAGTTCTTTGGTAGGAGTCATTACTGAACAGTGAAGTCATTTGAGCTTATCTTACTGTGCTTATCTTTTTGTTCTCTTTTTTTTTTCCCCCACTCAAACTAATTTTATTATGCATTACTCAGTGCACTCTGGATTCACCCTCATAAAAGGATAAAGTATCTCAGCAGATATCCAGGCTTAGGCAGTCAGTTTGAGAGTAAACTCACAAGCCTCAGTTATCTACACCAAACAGCCGGTGCACAGGGTATCGTCTACATATTGTCAGTTAGTGTTCATTAGCTTGTAAATCTTGGGGTTTTGAGGCTTAAGCAAAGGTAAAAGCTGCCACAGATAGAAAAGAGCTGTTTTAAATTCCAGTGCCAAACACTTACTAATGGCAAATGCATCTTTGAATCAGATTTCACCTCTCCTAAGCAGATAAATAGCAAAAAACTGAAGCACCACCAAGACAGCCACACTCCTGCACCTCTATGTGATCTGCATGGAAAAGTGGGAAACACATGTTGGAATATATCAGCTCATATTGCAATCATTTTGATACTTCTTTTTGAATGTTGAGGGCCAAAGTCCCTGGTTCTTTGCTTGCAAAGAGTGCACTGAATTCAATGAGGTGCCCTGACTCTGGGGGCATGCAAGGTCACGCTCAAGGAGCTGTGCCAGTGTCGGTGTGGTCCTGCAAAAGCACCTCCCCAGTCACTCCCAGGTGCTTAGGCAGAGCCATACAGAGGAAGTGCCCACCTTTACCTTGAAGTGAACCATGCAGGAGTAGAGCAGCAACATTGCCCAATAAAGTATTCCCGTCAGCATGCCTGCCTCATGGCAAAGGGATGAGAATTACAGTGCTGGCTACAAGATCCATAGATGTGAGAGGTTTGTTGGAAATTATTTCTGCCTCCTCACATGTGACTTCAACCCTGTCAACTGCATTATAGCTGGCTGAGGCTTTCCAAAGCAGAACAGAGGGAACAGGCACTGGTTTCCCCTCACTCTGAGCAGGAATTAGCAGCTGGCTCCTGTTCAGTGGAGAAGTCCAGCTGTACTCTCACCTATACCTGAGGCAATGCATGTTTATCTTTTCAGACCAGCTTCTGTCTCCTATAGCACTTCTCTTCCCACACAAGAAGTAACAGTTATTACTCCCTGAAGCCTTGCTTATCTTTTTGTTCTCTTTCTGCACACAGATGTCACTAGCTGCCTGCACACAGACACCTGCCCAGTATCACAGTACTGGTCTGTCTCATGTCTCTGGGGCAGCAGGCATCAACAGAGGATAGGAAGCTGCATAGGCCATTAGAAACTTGTTTTGTGTGTAAGGACTGACTTAAAATAAATCTTAGCCTTTCCTTCCTGACAGCTGCTTACAACAGCACTTCAGAAATTCCCTGTCCTGCATGGAAGGAGCATGGTCACTTTTTTGCTAGAAAAATAGCCTTTTGGAGAATATGTTTCCATTTGAAAAACATACCTGTTTTCCTGCAGAAACAACAAATATAGCCCCCTCTCATCGCACTTTTGTCATTTTCTAATCCTTTCTTTTCCATTAGCCCACAGTGCTCATCTCACTGGCAACAGATCAGGGAAGGAAGTTGACCCAGGGTTTCATAACCAAAAAAATCCTTTCTCTCTTTGTATTCAATTTTATTTCAGTCATCAATCTTTCAGCTATACTTCTCTTCTTCTGGCTATGCCAGGTCAGAAGCATATTATACCTTGATGTCCTCCTCTTTTCAGTGCTTTCCTATCAGCAATTACAACATACTTTCCAAAACTCCATCCACATAAAGCTGCAAAGATTGTTTTCTCCTTTTCAGCTCATCCTCAGCAGAAGCCTTTCAGCTAGCTGATCTGGCAGCAATGTAATTCTGTATAAGCAAGAAAGAAGAAGTAGATTTAAGCTCATGGAGCAATATCTCCACCCAGCAGTATCTTGACATACACATAGGTGTGTTCCAGGTGTTTATGTACACACTTCTTTTCCCTTTCAAGGAGTGCTCAGCTGCCTTAGCCAGATTACCTGGTTTCTTCACTAACTTAGCTTAGGTATCAGCTTATTTACAATGTGGAGAGTACAAGTGCATGACTGATAGTGCAGGACTCATTCATTTACCTAAAATAAATGCACTTAAAGAGCATTTTTTTTGTGGGGGGAGGGAAGTATATGAAAGCCAAAACTTCCTCTGTTTTCTGAGTATCCTCGTATAGTACTTGTTGGAACAGGTCCATCCCCTGCTTGACCAAACTCCTTAACCAGCACTGGAATAAAGCTTACTCCTCTGAGAAATGTAGGCTTTTGTTTTTAATAAAACATGTGGGCCAAATTAGTATGTAAATAAATGAATGAGTTTCAAGGATCCTAGATAACACTTGCTGAGCAATGGGTCAGGCCAGATTTAATCTAACAATCTTTCTGCTGCGTGTAAATGGTTATGTCATAGCATTTGTCTTTAATTACTCAACTCTTTCCAAAGTCTTGACTCATAGCATGTTTCTCAGCTAACCACAAAAACTTGTACTACAAGATTTGCCATATAGATTTTTTTATTATTATTCCTACAGCATTGTTAAGCCCTGGCTCCTGAAAAAGGAATGTAATGATCTCCCAGAGATAAACACTTGCTCTTTACAGTAGTGAGAGCTTTTTTTAAAAGAGAGTTCCCATATAAAGGAAAGAAGGCACTTTAGACTCAAGGAATATTGCAACAACCTTGATATTGACAGCAAACCACTGAACTGAAAGCATTTCACTTACATCTACTTAAACATCTCCAAATAAATCCAAATGTGAAGGAGCATTTTTATAAATCTATGTATAATGATTTCTATTAAAAGCTGTGCCTTTTTCTATTGACCATGATGACTGCAGGTATTTCAAGAAAGGATCAATCACTTGTTCTTAACTGAATAATATCTCCTGGTATCTGTGAACTCTTTCCTATCTATGACTTGAGAATGAGGGGAGGAGAATTCACAGCTACTCTGTGAATTAACAGACCAATCTGGGAACATAAAAAGTGTTTGATGAAGGAAAAAAAATAGGATTTGTTGTTGTTGTTGTTAAAGAAAATCTTCACCTGGCCATCAGAGTCGAAGAATGACAGTGTAAGATTGAGCTGATGGCTTTGTAGCTCCCAGTGAAAATCAGAGGAGAAAGATTTCATAAGGAAAAACCAATTTGTGTGCTTAAACTGGAAATCTAAAGTATCTATTAACTGCATCTCTGTAACTTGAGTCTGAGATAGGAAAAACACAGGTACCAAAGGATGCAAGCTGGTGGTATTTAGAACAGAGTGGAAACAGGCTCCTGCTCTCTTTCAAAGGGGAATACAGCAGCTGGGGACTGTCAGGGAAGAAGCACATTCCTCCAGTAAATCTGTACAGTGCTATGAGGTGCCTCCAGAGGAAGAGTACACCTCCCTGCACTTCAGATTTTGGCTAAGGTGCTGGTAGAGGTGTACCACCTGCTAAATATCCTTAAGAGCATCTCCATTTCTTCAGGCTCTCTGACTGCTAGCCTCCTCCTCCCCAGTCATGGGGCAGGAGTGCCCAAATAGCACACACAGCCCATCACAACCAGCTAACTTGCCAGAACACACACACAGAGNTCCTTAAGAGCATCTCCATTTCTTCAGGCTCTCTGACTAGCCACACACACACACACACACACGTATTGATATGCCTAGGGCAAACTGAAAGCTGTCAATACTGTCCACACCACTCACCACAACTCACTTGCTGAGTCAGAGGGCTCATTAAAAAGGGTGTTTTGGAGTGGCTTATCTGACCTTTGTAAGAAGCAGTGATTGCCACTGATTGGGATAACCTAGTTCAACAGCTGGCTGTCTCTGATGATATCAGGAAGGAAGTGCTGGGGTTTTCAGGGAGCAGGCTTTTTACCAGGTAGTATCAAAATGACCAGAAGTTTCCATCTATAACAGTGAGCTAGTTGAGAGGGGTAGCTTGTTTTCAAACCTGAATGCAATGGAAGGAATTGCCAATTTATCCACTCTGGATTATCTTGCTTTACCTGGTATTGCTAAAGTAAATAAAAAGAAGCAGCTAAAACTTGGACAGAAGCAGGGAGACTGATTGTCAGGTAAGAGACAATACAGCCCCAGGTATCTATCTGCTGTTGGGATAGCCTTGGTGGTTCTAGCAGTCACAGAATCATTACAATTGGAAAGGACCCTCAAGATCATCTAATCATGGTAAGTCTTTTCATTTCTTAACTTTCTTCTTTACAGAGCAACTTGGGCTTCTTCCTGTCTTCCTTACCCCAGGGGACAGTTCACCATCTATAACTACTAGATCTTGCTGGGTGATATTCTTACCTGAGAGAGCATTTCTACCTCTGCAGCCACTCTCCTTGCTGCATCAAGCAATTCACTCCTGCTTCCATACTTATGGAGGTTCCTTAAAGCAAGTAGAGACTTGCACTTCTTTACAGAGTTCTGTGTTTTGAGATTTTGCTGCTTTTTTTTCCCCCTTGTATTCTTATGCTCCAACCACCTGCTTTTATGCCATGCATTTGTTACTTGTTGTTAATGAAGGTGGCTTTGTTTGCCAGTAGTGGTAGCTCGTGTTCTGCTTGAATCTGTCTTGTACTTTTTCTTTTCAACTAACTTTTATTGATCCTCAAAATGGAGAGTTTGGCTTTGGAAAAGAAAAGGCATCTCCTTTTAATTTTGTACCTCCTATTATAAAATAAGATTTGGGCAGAATATAAGGTAGTAATATAGTTTTTATGTTAAAGTCCTTGAGATGAGTGTCACTTGTGAATCCTAGGTTCCTGGAGCTACAATTTAAACTGTTATGAATTGTTTATCCTCATTCTAAGGGTACAGGCTAACAAGCCCTACAGCAGGAGGAGAATGACAATACTCTCCTGACTCCCCATGCCCTACATGCCTTGCAACCTTGCAGACACTGGCATGAGGAGTACTGCTCTGGTTTGAAAGTATGTTTCCAGTTGAATTCTTATAGATGGAGGAAACTTACTAATAGGACCATATCTTAGAGTGTTTTATCCTTTTTTACCTTCCTAGAACCTCAGAAGGGCTCACACTCTCCAGCTAGCAAACACAGTCAATTCCCTATTGTAGGTTAAACCTTTCACCCAAAACATTCTGTGACTTTAATTGCAGTACCATGCTTTGTGACTGCCTTTTTTAATCCTCTCTGCCATGAGCCACATAACAAAGCAAAGCAGACTAATTAATAAGCTCTCTAGAGGGAGAGATTAACTGATCTTTCTGTTTAAAAAGCATTACCAAAGCATATGGATGGTCCTTCCCTACCTTGAACAGACTGAATAATGAAAGGGAAAGTCCTGTGAGGAAAGTTTAAATATTTTCCTGCTTTCTGAAATTGTCCTATTCCAACAACAGTTTTAGTGACACTGCACAAGCACACAATATCATATTTCTATGACACATTCTGGAGTCTTGTAACTTATAGAGTAAGGATGACATTTCATTAGCAAAATTGATGTTTTCATTACAGTAAAGCAGTTTCTACCTCTGGGAAGGCATACAACTAAGAGAATCACTTAATATCAGGGAAGAGCCACTATCTGCACTGAAGATGTCTCTCTGGGAAAGGAAGGTGCCTTGGGCTGTCATGCTCTAGCAGCAGAATATTGCTGTAGCTCAGAATTTGAGGAGCTGGTTACCAGAGAAGTGTGGCTGGTGTCAAATAGTGCCTTGGGCTGAATGAAATGCTTTAACTAAGTGGTGCTTCTTCACCCTCCATTCACTGCCAGGGGATTGCACAATAGAAGAGAAATATTCTGGCCTTAATCTCAGGTATCAATTAAATATCTTTAAGTTGCTGAGCATCTCCTTTAATATATGGACCTCATTTTCTTGTTCTTTGTATATACAAGCTGAAAGAACTTGGCTTGGACTCAAATGAAATTTGGCATGGGGCAGTGGCCTGCTGGCCCCTAGGACTTCCACAAGAATGTGATTTCACATTTTATGTGGCTATGTACTGGTGAATGGAATGTTTAAATAAATAGAAAATTGAGTCACTTAGCCCTGAATCAACAAATATTGTGTCCCAAAAGGGATTCCCCACAACTTATAGCTGTATCTTGCTGAAGATTCATGTCCAACTGATTTAAAGAGACTTAGAGTTGAGGACTGGGGAGGTGGCAGGCAAACTCCTCTCCTACCAAATGCATAAAGCAGAGCATATCACCTTTAGGAGAGATCTGATCCAGGACCACTCCACCTGGGCAGATACAGATAGATAGCTGTGTATAATGTGCTTATAAGAAAAGCCTGCATTTGTGTCTGTAGTGTTCAGAAGTTCCTTTGCCTCTCTCCCTCTTTTGCTTTTCTCCAGTTAGAGAATGCAGTTTTAATAATCAAAAATAACCTGTCCTCTGTGCAGAAGGTTGGTTCATTATTAATGGGGTAGTCCCAGGTTAAAAAAGTAGTTCTATTGGGTTAAACCACAGAAAAAATGGAACAGGAAGAACACATAAAGCAAGTTTTAAGGAAGAACAATGTATCACAAGAAATTTCTGCTACAGTGGAGCAATTTCAATTTGCTCTTTGTGTAATGGATTAATCTATACATTGTGGACAAGGTGTCTTCCCAGTTTCTTCAGCAGCTAACCTATTTTTGAACCAAAAGGGCAAACTGTTTCTGGCTGAGGAATATTGACTGCTATTCCACTGGAAATTTTGCAAAGGTCATGTGCTTCTCTTTGAGTCTTAACAAAATTAAATTAAATAGTTCTGAAAGGTACTTTCCTTTCTATGACTTAAGTTCATGACCATTTATCATCAGGCCAAGTCAGTTTGTCTTTTCAAAGAAGCTTTCCAGAAGACAAAAAAAAAAAAAAGAAGAAAGAAGAAGGATTACTTCTGAATTAGAACATGAAGAACTTTTCCTACTGCCAAAGTTAGCCACAAGGCAGTTGAAATGCCATCCCCTCTGTGGTGTGTCTCTGTCCAGCTGTCAGTCAGGGTGCAGATATAATTAGAACCCATCAGGGAAAAACAATTTCTGGAAAAACTGAAAATTTTCAGAGGAACAAACAAATTCAGATAATTAATTGTTTTGGATTGGAGCTGAAACACTTCAGTTTCTCTCAGTAGCTTGAACCTCAGCTCCCAGGAAACACTTTTCTTCACTCCCAATTGAAAAGAGGTGGGAGCAGGGTGTGGAGTGCTCAGCTTTCTAGTGAAAACTAAGAGTTTAAATTGCAGAGCAAATATTTCTGCTAATTTGAAATAAAAAATGGGTTAAATGTTCATCAGAGGGTAACCTAGGTGGATCTTGTAGAGTGGTAGTTGTTTCTGATGGCTGGAAAAGGAATTCTGAAGCTTTGGCCTATAGTATTGTAAACCAAACCTGTTTAAGCATCTGAGCCAAATCTCTTACATTGTAGATCAGGGAGAAAGGAGAATATATACAGACAAAAAATTCCACATTTTGGTCATTTAAGCAGATCTTTTTGCTCCTGGGTATTGCAAACCTTTCACAACTCCCTAGCAAAATTCATGTTATGTTTGTGACAGATCTTGCCACCACCACCATACCATTTAAGAAACATCTATCCTGTGGGTGTTACCTTGTCACAGGACACCTTACCCTATCACTGTCACTGCTCTTTCCCCTTTGCTGTTAAAACCCTCTTACTCATTCTTGTTTGTTATACTGTCACAGAGCATTCTATCTTGCCCTTCAATTTTTCTTTCTTAATCTTGTGAAACCATCCCCCCCCCAGTTCAAATTGAAGTTATCACCTCTTTTTGGTTGAAAGGATTTATTAATTATTGCTCTAAATTATGTCAACCAACTTCAACAAAAAAATGACTTTTGATTTCACAGAACTTCAGATGCTGACAGTGCTCATGGGTTTTTCTGTCTCTTTATTGGGTCTGACATAAATATCCACAGTGCAATCCTTGCCAGTGTTTGTTTTCCCTCTTGTACAAAATGAAGAATACAGTAATTTTGCCAGTGGATTTTGTGATCAGCAAAGTATTTGCATAGCCTAGTTGATTTTTTATTTTTCTTTTCTTTAAGAAAAGAAGTGGGGTTTGAATGATTCAGGGAATCATTACACTTTCCTAGCTCTCCTGCAGTCTCAAATACAGTCAGCTAAATGGTTTGGTCTTACCTAGAGGATTCATCACTGAGAGGAGCATGTTATATAGAGCATGCTTTACCTTGAATATTTATTTCACACAGGATTCAGGGCTTCCCAGTAGTGTTCAGTACAGAAATCACCAGGCCTATGAGTTCCCTCCTAGTAAAAAGACATAAAATATGTCCTTTGGCAGAGACAACACTTTCTTTTTCCACAGAAAAGGGGGAAAAAGATTTATATATGACACTGTGTGTGCACATGTCCCTCTCCAGGGAAGTGCTCTGAAGCAGAGGGGGTGTGATACAACCTTTACCACCACATTAATAAGTGAGAATCAGTGTGTGCTGCCATGGAGTTGAATATCAAAATTAGGCCAGAGTGTAAGTGAAGAGTCCTGATGTGCCCCTGGGCTCTGTCAGAGCTGGGGTGAGCAGATGCAGTTGCTGAGCAGGGATAGCATGAGCCTTGCATCACTTTAAGAAGCATCATGAAGGTGGGTGGCTGCTGGAGACAGTGCAGTCCCTGGTGTTCCTTTAAAGATACATCTGGGTCTACACCTTCTGGTGGTAGGTGTGAGGATCCATGGGGCTGGGTAGGATCCTGGCCCACTTTGACCTTTCCCTGCTCCATGTGAGCTGTGCAAGTGACAGGAGCTGACCTAGCAGTTCTCCAGCTTGTATTCCAAGAGTGAGACAAGGCAGCAATGGAGGGAAAGGAAACTGCCTGTGTGTCTCTTACCTTTGCATAAACGTGTTAATCCTTACCTGAAAGTCAAGACCATACTCCTTGCTATTTATCTGTGCTGGATTTGGATTTGAGGCCACCTGCAGCTTGCAGGATAGCCCAAAGCAGAAACTCCTACAGAAAGGGAAGGCAAAGGCTTCTGGTTCACCTTCCAAAACATCAGGTAGTTGGCTAGGTTCAGGGCACAGATGAGATGCACATTATTAAATAACTTGAGGAGGAAAAGTCTGCCACTAGCCCTAAGGTGGTCCAGTTATGCACAACTACTCATCCACCCTAGTGAGCCAGAGTTCACCTGGGGATCTAGCATCACTTCTCTGGTTTTAGAAGAGTTACTGCAACCCTTTCTGTGTTTGACATCTTCATCTGTTGCCTTGCAAACTTGGGCAAAAGTTGGACATGGAGCAAGGTATGGCTGTGGTAGGATGTTGCTGGCTGCTGTGGAGCCATGCATGGGAAGTAAGAAGTTCCATGTGTTTTCCATCTGGCTTCCTCAAAACAATTCAAACAGAGGTGCTTGAAGGTATGTAAGTCAAGAGAGCTCTGAGCACTGGCAGCAGCATGCACCAGCAGCAGGACTGAACCCTACACTGCAGGCAGTGTGGGCAGAAGTGTGTCAGAGAGAGGTTTACTCCTGAGCACAATAGCCACTAAGTCACATGCTGAGAATCTTGTTTAGAAAGTGAATTCTGTAGGTACCAGTCATAAGCAGAAGAAAAAGCCCCATGAACAGTATTATATAATCCAGATACATGGACTCATAGGGGATTTTCCAGTGGAAGAAACCTTACATCATGCTCAAGTGAGTAAAAATAAACCTGGCACTTTCTTTTGTTCTAATGTCTTGATGAACTACCAGTTACAATTTTTGGCTAATTATTAGTCATGCTGAGCATTGTGATGTTGGTTGCACATTTATTCCACAACTGCATCATAACCTCAATACTGAAGTAGCACAGGCTTTCAAAATCAGTTTCCTTCTAAGGCTCACTGTTTCCAGAGAACAAAACACTTTCCTTTCTTAATTATTGTTGGTGTTTTAGCTATTATTGAACCCCTTCTGACCTTCTTCAGGGAAGAAAATAGCACGGGGATTTAAAACCAAAACAAGTCACTTGTGAAGTAAAATGAATCAACCAGCAAGGTTTGTGTTGCATGCACACACATACACCAGATACATTTAAATTGCTTCCCTATAGGTGAAGAAGCTATCAGTTTCACTGTATTTTACATCTGAAGATCACTAGTGAAAATAGATGTGGTTTGGTGTTAATGGCCTGCTTGCAAAAATTATCCACAATGTTTATGACAGGTTAAAAAAAAATCCCAAACACAGAAGTGGAAAAGGATCCAAAGAGTGACTGAAAAGACAGGGTATGGCCTGAAGAACAAAGCAAGGCCATAAGGTGCAAAGCCAGGTCTGTTCTCTGCAAACAAACTCTTTATTTTTGGAGAAAAAAAAGTCTATGTTGCATTTGATAAAAGGGAACATTCCAGCAGACCAGGTGATTCTAGTGATTCACAGCATGCCAGTGTTTATGCATGAGATGTTTGATGAGGTGTTCCCCTTTTTCTATTGTTGAAGAGCAGGATTACCCAGAGAGGAAAGTGTGTTTGGGTTTGACAACAAAACTTTACAGTTAAACCCATCTGAGCAAATCCAAGTTAGTGGCAGAGAAGGGTTATTTGGGTGAAAAAGGAAATCTTCTGAACTTCTGCTCCAGAGAGAGCCAAAAACAAGGTGGGTTCACTTGGGTGCCTGTTACAGCTTGTGTGTGCTGATCTTACACCCAGGATGAGTTATAACAGCTTCAGACCAACTGTCTATGAGTCCCAAAGGGCAAAATAAGAATGAGGGAAGTGCAGATGTTCCTTCTCCTGCACACATCTTTTGCTGGGGGTGGACAGTGGATCATATAGAAGTTGGCTGATACTCATTGCAGCTGTCTAAGTTTGGCCATTCCCTTTCCCTCCTCCCCCACCTCATCCTCTTTCCAAGTAGCAAATGGATCATTTCAGGGAAACAGCTGACCTGCAAAGTCCTCATCAGATACAGAAGTTTCCTACTGGGGCTGGTCATTCCTCTACCTCCTTCACCCTTGCCAAAGGTATTTGCTGAAAGAAATCATTCCTGTGAATACCTCTTCCTATGCTGAGTCTTGGCATCACTAGCCTCTTAACCACTTCTTTCAGTGGCAAGAGAATCAGAGCAGCTTCTGTAATTCTCAGACATGCTTCAGGTTCCTTGAAAAAACCCAGGCTGCTATTGAAACCACTATTTCCAAGCAAACAGAGGTAGGAAAGGCAATTTGCTGAGTTCACCCTAAATACTAGACTAGCTTGGAAATGGAAATAGCAAATTGAGTCACATCATGCTCCTGTCAGGTCCCAGCTGGCAGCAAGAAGGGCTGAACATCACAAACAAGCTATCTCAGCACCTCTAAGCAGAAATCTGGAGAAGCCAGATTAGCTGGCAGATGGCCTCAGAGGAAGACACCTTCCATGCACTGAGGATGAGCCAAACAAACAGCTTTAAGAAAACAGACCTTCTCTGAAAGGAGGAAAATGTAGATGCAACTGCCAGGAGGTCATCAATGGTCCTCTGCAGTTTGCTAGGGCATGTGAATTGGTGTTGATGCTCTTCTTGGCTGCACTTTGCTAGCAGACTCCACTTCTAGGTGAATTGTTCCAATGTAAGTAAAAAGCTGGAGGTCTCTATATAACTTAGCTAATTTAGACTACTGGTAAGAGGGGTGTCATCACAGCTGGACTTCTTCTTAATGTAAATTTTGAGTATGATTTTTCTTTCATCCTCTGTCAAAGGTGGAATAGGCTTAGCCTTGGAACAGGCTGCCCAGGGAGGTAGTGGAGTCACTCTCCCTGGAGGTGTTTAAGAAACATTTAGATGTGGCTTAGGGACATGGTTTAGTGGTATGGTGATAGGTAGGGTTGGACTTGGTGATCTTAGAGGTCTCTTCCAACCTTTGTGATTCTGTGGTTAAGTTGGTATAGGTGGAGCCAGCATGAATGCACCAATGTAAAGAGTGAACTGTGTGGTCTGTAGTTGAAGTTAGGCATAAAAAGACAAGAAACTTTCAATTTTTTAAATTTTTTTTTTTAAACCTAGCCTGTGTTGTTGATCTACCCCTGAGAAAAAACACATGAAATGGAAGCTTTTCAAATATCAAATGGAAACACTGACATGATAAACACTGTGCCACTCACTACAGCTTTTTTCCAGAGCAGAACTGGTCCTTAGGATCACCTTGCTTTGGCAGATTTTCAAAGCAAGCAGAAGAGAGAGAGTTAAAGACCTCCAGTGGGACTCCTCCAACACTAACTTGTGGACAGGTCCATTTCAAGGTGAAGGGCATCCCACCATGGGTCATAATGTAAGAGTCAAATTTTAAATACAGCCACTTGCAAGTAAGTGACTTAATGGGGACATTTGGTTTTGGAACCATGAAAAGCTTAGCACTGACAACCAATGTAGAATATCCCACCAGCAGAATATGAAAGGAAAAATTCTATCTTGGAGGGAATGTGTGGGAAGTTTATGCCTCTGAATTTGCCTCTGAATCTTGAATATTCATTCCCCCTGACCTTTCTGCATTGTGCCTGTTCCAGAATCTGGAATCTGATTCCATATCAATCAAACTTGGAATAAAGAAATAGTTTTGATAGTTTTGTAAAGTAGGAATAGTTGCTTGCAGTTTGGATTTTCTTACATGAAAATATTCACACATTCTTTTTTCATACTGACCTTTGGCTCTGGGCAATAATTCCAATAACCTTTCTGCCAGCATACTGATGTAAAAGGGGAAAAACTGATGGAGGAGGGGAGTGTAATACTACTGTCTTAGCAATTGGATCCAGCTGGCCTCCTCAAATACATTAAGCCACGGGGGGGGGGGGAAGACAAAAAAAATTAAACATTAAAGACATGATTTGCAAAAGGTTTTGTGAACCAACAGCTTTTATGCATTTGAACTAAGTGTTCTGCGTGCTTGGAAATCAGTCCCAGGAGTGGAATTATTCTGTGCCAATAATATTACAGGACTGCTATTCCTGATTCCCTGGTTCATCCTCTCACATTTTTCATGTTATGTTAAAGTTCTTTTAGGTTGGAATATAAAGGTTACTTCTTTGTACCTTTCGGGGGGGGGGGATTCTTTCCTATTGTCCCCCTCTCTTGTCCCCCTTTCTTTCCCCCATGTGTGTTTTAGCCACTAGTTTAATACTTGTGAGCAAACTAATATCCTGAAATTATGGGGTCTTGGTTTAAACAGTGCATAAATGAAATCACTCTGTGTCTTCAGCTCAGTTTTTTGATACCCATAGTGGTCATTCTTGTTGTGGCAAGGACCTATGTTACTAGGTGAGAGCACCCAGCTTGTTTCATAGTTTTTACACACCAGGACAGCCACCACTGGGAAAGGATTCTGACCTTCACTTGTGTTGAGCTGGTCATTTAGACATGAAAACTTATCTGTCATCACTTACCAGAACTCTCTGAAATGTCCAGGAACATCTATCCTGGCATCAGGTGGCAGGCACTCTTTAAGAGCTTAATCTGGGCAGGGAAAATGAAACACCAAATAAGGCATATTTCTGCTGACTCAGATCATAGCAGCAGGCAGTTGGGAGTTTCTAGCCCTGCTGCATGCCCTACGGTTCTGTTAGAAGTGGGTTTGTTTGTAAGAAGGAGCTAGGAACAAGCTCAAAGTTGGATGTGGGAGGGAGTCTGGGTTTGCAGAAGGCAGAAGCACAGGCACACTTTGTCTTTCTCAGTACAGCTGCAAGGCTGCCACCCTAAGGCCAGAAGGATGCACTAAAGCATCATTTTCCTTCCTCTGTAGGGTCACACAGTTTTCAAGTATGCTGTCATCTCAGCATGACTATGGGACTGTCCAGCTTCTGCATTCATTCTCACAGCAGCCTCCCTTGCTTTTGCATTTTAGCAGAGTGGCTCTTTGGTTCCCTAACCAAGTTAAAGGTCTGTGCACACACCTGTATGAAGCAGAGCGAGGTGGAGCCTGTGCTTAAATTGTCACCATCACAAAGCAGTTGGAAGGGATTCCAGGGCCATGGGGCTGCACCTCCTGCCCATATGCTGCTCAGCCTCTCTGTCTCATGTTGTGCAAGTTTGCCTGCACCCCCAGGAGGGCTGCAGCAGGGGAAATGCACCCACAAGTGGGCTGTGATAGGCGGGTGAAGACAGCACTGGCGTTCAGAGGGGATCCAAGGAGTGTAGAAGGACAACACCCTCCACCCAGGGATATGCTCTGAGGGTTTACTGGTTACCCAAAATTCGGATTCAGCAGTATTGGAAACCCCAAACTTTAAGAAATACTTGGGTAAATGTTGGAAATGGAGTGAGATTGAATTGAAGTTGTCAAATGGAAAGATAAGAAACAATGGGGTTTGTCATTTCACTTGCCTCCTGGTCTTGCCTCAGACACAGCTCACTACAGGCTTTAGTCTTCAGCTGTAATTATTCTCTCACCAGTTTTTTAGGACCTTTAAGAATAAAAAAGCATGAAAATACTAAGTGACAGAAAATAATCCCAAGTCACATCCTCAAAGGACATGTGTCACGTTGACCCTGATGGCTTTTAGAAAGACAAAAGCCAGAACACTCAGCTCTTCCCTCTCCTACCTGCTCAGGTCTTGGCCCCAGTCTTTGCCAGACTCCATCTCAGCCCTTTCTGTACCTGCTGTTTTGTTCTGCACAGATTTCACCAAAACAGAAACCTGAATTTTGAGTATTCTATAAAGTTTGTCTTAACTGAATTCCTGTTCAAGGCCCTGCTTCCTAAAATGGTCCAAAAGTAGTGGAAGTAAAATTAGTGTTTTGGGAGTGAGATGAGAGGAGGAATCTTCTCTTTCAAGTTTGCTTTCCTGGTGTTTTGTAGGACTGTGCTCTCACATGTTCAATTTTTACTTAGCATAAAAACTTTTCACTGGAGGGATCCCATCAAACCATTATTTTGGATGCCTGAAGTCTTGATTTTAACTTCTCAGACCAGAGATATAATTTTGTGCCCCAGTTTGCTTTCTCTCATGTTGGCACTTTAACCAAAACGCTGAGCAGTTGGAATCCAACTGCATTTTGACGTAACACTTATCTGTGCTGCTGTTCACCCTGGATGAGGTAACTCTGAAAGGTCAGAGCAGCTGGATTCCATTAGAGAAATGCAGGGAACTCAAAATAGACTTTGTAAATATATTTCCTGAGGAATTCAGGCAGCTTCCTTCAACACCTCTGGGCCTTATTGTTTCAGAGAGCTTTAATATCAGCTGAGGTCAGAAATGACTAAATTGTTCCCCTTTCCCCCCCCTTGAAAGAAATTTCCTTTGGATGAACATGAAGAAACAGTTAAAAGCAGAGAGATTTCTGCCTTTGCATTTTTAAGACTAAGTTTTATGACAATAAGCACTAAATCAAGAGAACACTCTTTCTCAGGTGTTTAAGAACCATTTCCACTCTTTTCTTTTTTTCTACACATATGACCTTTGTTTTACAATGCTGCAGTTTACAAATGAAATAGTTTCTCACAGAGATAGGATGCTTTTCTTCCATCTGTCCTTTTTTAAATAGTCCAAATGTCTGTGGTTTTATCATTGGAAGTCCAATTGGCAGATATATACAGAAACTTTGTTTTCCAGCTGGGCAACTACCAGTTACACATACTCATTATTATTCCTATTACCATTATAGTAACTATGGAGCATATTTTCATGTGGTTTGCATAGTAAATAATCCAGTGATTTACAGCAGACATTGTCCTGAAATTGTCAGAGCTAAACTCTCCTTAAACTCTGAGAGCATGTTGATACAGAATTGAACCTCCTGACTTGACCTTTCTTTTAGGATAAAACAAATGACAAACATGACATTAATTTCTGGAAGCTGCTGGTAGTTTTAGACACTTTACTTCAGGAAGAATATCCTCAGTTTGGAATATCTCCTTGTTGAGAAGGGACATTTGGGGTTTGTTTCTCCCATAGTAGATTTACCTACCTGTAATTATATTCACTGTTTTGAGATTATTTTTTGCTCTGTTGGCAGAGCAGAGCCAGGATCTCAACCCTAGTGTGAATGTTTTAAATCATAGTGTTATTTCAGTGGGGGTTTCAATTGCTTTGAAAAATTCTAAACCCCCAAAGCTTTCTTTTCCTTCTTGCTGTAATTGTAAATGACCACACAAAGAGTATTCACTTTTGGACAGAAATTTTGTATGCCATACTATAAATCACTGAATGAATGAGTGTGTCAGAGAGGATGAGCAGGCTCTAAACTGTAACCATCCTAGTGGGTGGTACCATTACACTAGACTAATTCATTGTAGTGCTTCTGCTGACATGAGCATATTTCTGTGGTCTAACAAAGAGTAGTTTATGATGGATGCCAGAACTCTTCCATTAAGTCACTTCTGTAGTATTCATATCAAGACCCAATGCCATATGAAAAACATGATTGTGCAATTTGTGGAGTGTAAAAACCTGAAGACTCCTAGATTTGGAGCTTTTTTTTATGTGTTATTGTAGAAAGAAAAGAGGCTGACAAATGGACACTTGCACAAGTTTTTATTATTGGGATAGTAGAAGCAACAGAAAGTCCCATGACAGGAAAGCAAGCTCTTCCTCCCTTGTGTCTATGGGCCCTATTTCCATAGGCTTTTGTGCAGTCAAATACTTGGCTAGAGTGAGATCTGTGCAGGAGCAAATTGGGTGGATGCAGATGGATTTTTCCCTTGATTTGCAATCAGGGAGGCAAGCAGATACATCCAGCTGTTCTCATTTCCCCTGGGAAATATGGTCATCCAAACTGACAAACTGACTTTCTAGATACCTCAGGGCAATAATAAACCCTGCAGAAACAGTGAGGAGGAGACAGAGCCCATCCTCAGCCAGCTCCCATGGCCAGCAGCTTTGCTTGGTTACCTTTGGAGCCAGTCTGCAAGCACACCTTGATTCTAAAAGACATTTTAAAGGATTCAAGGGCTTAGCAATGGGGTTTGCATCACTTTAAACGTTTTGCTTCCAGTTCAATGTGTTACCCTTTGTTAGGTCAATCTACAGTGGATGGTGTTCTCAACTAAGAAAAATGTAAGAGGCACGTTTGTGATGGAGTTCTTGGCAAATCATTTGACTACATTCCCTGATACTCAACAGATGTCTGCAACCTACATGGCAAACAGATCCATAGAGGCAGTAGCTCACTAGAGCACTTGCTATGAAGCATTTAATAGTAACAATAACCTATTATGTATACAACAGTCCCACTTTTTCAGGGTAGACAATAACTGACCAACTTCATTTACATTTTATTTAAAATCTTCTCTAAATGCTTGCACCTTCAATATCAGAGACCTTTGGAATTTGAGGAAGCATAAAATGAATACAACATCACTTCTGTTTCAAGATACATTTGAAAGTTAAACCCTTGTTTATTGCAGATGGACATTCCAGGCCATGAATGTAACTGGATAAGTAGAAAGGGAAAATATTCAGAAGCATTTTAGTGTCTTCTGAAATTTGAATTCAATATTGCACTTACAAACATTTTTGTTTCTTTGAGTGAGTATTGCCTTGAGTCAAATTTCTGTATGCTACCCATGAAAAATTCCAGTGGCAAATATGATTATCAGGGCTCCCCTGGAGGTATGGCCTAGCTGCTGTTGCATCTCACCTGCAACCAGAAGATAGCTGGCTGCTGGCAAATTCTGGCTTTCTTATTGATGCCTCCTTGAAGTTCAAACCATCATTCTGTCACAAGACAGCACTAAAATTTGACTCACTCTCATAATGGTATCCTCAGTTATTATGTTATTATGAGCAGTATCCTCAATTATTATGTGAGGTGCATTTACTAAGATAGCATTAACAAAAATACACTTTTTAACTTAACTTTTACAGTCTTTCTGTAAAGATATGTTTATTTTGACATCTGATATTGAACAACAGTTTTGGGGGTTAAGTTTTCAGCATGTATTACCAGAAATACAAAAGAATCAGTGTGTTTTCCTTCAGTACATCCAGACATTTCATGGATATATGATAACAGAAATCCTGGATATGTTGATTCATCACACTAAGTAAAACTTGTTGGTAGTAGGTGTGGTGTTTGGAGATTTAACTGAGAGGAAATGTCTTAGCCAGTCCCATTTATGATGATTATAATTGTAGATGAAGAACTGAGTCAAAAATAGAAAAATAACTATTTGTTTCCTCTCAGATCTCATAGACAATATTGCTAAGGCATTTGCTCTGTAGGTGAGACCTGCAGTGAAATCCCTTCTTGATGTACAAAAGAAGCCAGTTAAATTCACACAAGAGCTGCTTGCTTTGTGGGTAATGTCTCAGCACTGATCAAATATATTAAAATCAGGTACTCTGTGGAACAAACTGACCACTCTGCCTGACACAGCCTCATGGAAAAAAATATCTCTGCTTTACACACATCTTACTTCTTGATGGTATTGTTTTGTTTCCTTGGGGCTTCAGAATATTGTGAGAGGATAAGACTAGATGTTTAAGGAGTTTGGTCACTTGCAGCTGTTGTTCTTGATGAGCATTTGAAAAGCACGTAGACATACTTATCAAATATCTTTGCTGGAAGCCCACAAAGAATTCTTTGTTAACAACACTGTTTTCTTCAAAATCTAACAGTCCCTCATGAAATAATATTTAGGCTTTTTGTTGTGTAATATTTGTAATATCTGTTTTCATTCCTGGTCTTAGAAAAACTCCAGCTTGACCTTTTATTCTAGTTACTTGTTATACAATAGTCTGCATCAGTTAAAAATACAGTGGTAGAAATTAGGTTCAAGAGGTCAAATAGTTCATTTGTGTTATTTGGATATGTAGCTTATGTCTATAGGCTACACATCATTAAATGAGGACTGTAATTATGTGCCTGACAGCACTGGCAAAGCTTCATACAAGCATGTAAGTAACATGTGAGAGACCACCATGGCCTTTTCATGTTCCACATTAAACAGAGAGAATGAAAACCTTCCAGAAGGTTATTACTGCATCTCCTAATGGCAGAATTCTGTGGTTGTTGTATGGGTGTAGATCTGTGTTCTGACCCTGCAATACTGAAGTCAATGGCCAGTTTGAGTTCAGAGGAGGCAGTGATGGATCCCTTGTTTTCCCCATATTCCTTTGGTTTTAGTAAGGGCCAGATGTGATGGAGCCCTAGGAGCAAGCCCAGAGATCTCTGAGCAGGATTCATCCCTGACTGACTCCTCAGAGACAAACCTGCACAAGAGCTAAAGCACAAGTCTGAGGTGACAGCTCTTGCTCTACATAGCTTGATGCAACAGAAACAACAGGGATGCAGCAAGGCTCACCAGTCTCTTTTGAATATGAATTCTTTTCAGGGAAGAAAATCCATAAAGCCAGTCACTAGCAAACCATTCCACTTGTAGCTGCACTGCACTGCAGACTTTCTGCACTGAATGCTGTGTTTCTGGTTCCATTAATTGTGCTGATGGCTGCCACAGTTTTGTTCAAAAGGGGCTGATAGGTGATATGGACTTTGGTGCAGCTGATTGATAAAGCTGGTAACAAACATTGGGACCACACAAGTTAGACCTGTTATAAATCCATGACAGTATAAAAAAATTTGGGTGTACTTTTCCCTCATCTCTGCTTGTATCTTCCTTGCCTTATAGTCTGGAACAAGGTCACAAGTAGATTCTTGCTTTCTAAACATGAAAAGCTTCAGTTTTTCTCCTGGCATCTGCTGGCACCTAATACTTTAGTAAATGCCTCAGGCTACTCTCTCTCTTCGATCTCTACCATCTAGAACTTCTTTGAAAGCTTTCTGTAAGCTGTGAGAGTCCTTATAATCAAATAATTTCTCCTTGCAGAGGTACTCTGTTACTCCATCTTTTTTCAGAGCAATGAAAGCTAATAATTTTTCTGATAGAGAGAACTGAGGAGGCAGATTCAGGCCTGTGTGAAACTGCTGTCATTTCCCTCTGTCCCTGTGGGTTACACTGCATTTTGAAGTGGGATCAAAATAGGCATGAAAAGCCCTGTAGGCTGTTTTGTGGCCAATTAAATTGAGAGTCCAATTCAAAGCTTCTGGCAATGACCCAGCAGCCTCAGCAACTCTGTCTTTGCTGAGGTCCAATGTAACATCTGCAGTCTGCAAGTCTGTTCAGTGAGTGTTTCCAGGGCTTTACTTACAAGGGATCCTAGAGATCCCTGACTGTGGGGTTTAGACATGCTGGGAGTGGGGTTCACACTTCCTTAAGATTCCAGTATAAGATATAGTGCTGTGGGACTTCCTACTGGAATTAAGCCCTCCAGGCAGTACTCTCTTTGAGTCAGACCAGCTGGATCAGCATCTGTTATCTCTCTCCTTGCTATGATTCTCTCTAGGGGAAAAAGGTGAAACCTAGTGATGAATGAGGTGGATAGGGAACCAGGTCTCCTGAGGACTCTTCCAAGAGCAGGATGCATGTGGCATGCAAGCTGTTAACAGGTGCTCTCTGAACTGGAGATACAGATGGATCCATCTGCATTTATGAGGTCTCTTAGCTCCACTTGTCTCTGTCACATGTATTTAATTTCCTGTACAGCACTCACTTTAAGCCATAAAGGTTGTATCTGTGTTGTTTTGGAAAAACATGCTTGACAGCACCTGGGAGACCACATTCCATCACTAACTGTACTCTCATGTCATGGGAGCTCCCTACTCAGATACTGCAGCTAAACTGTTTTGGAAATGCTAGGGATGAACTGTATTTTCAGCCTCCTTCTGTGCTAGGCTGTGTCCCTGCTGGCACGGGGGTCTCAAGGACTCCCATGCACCTCTAAGCACACAAGCCTGTTCCAATGAACTGCTGCTTCTCCAGAAGCACAGCTTGAGCATAGAAGTTAAGGCAGGCAAAGAGCAGAAATGTGATTAATAACCAATCATGCATGAACCTTGGATGGTGCTGGTCAATGTCAGTGCATTTTCCCACCCTGTGATTTCTGCCTATCCCTGTTTGTTTGGATATGATAATGATTCTGTGATTCTGTGATATACCAACTTCCAGCTCTGGCTTGAGAAGAGGGGTGGAGGAATGAGGATAGGGATATTATACAAGAGCTGTCCTTTGTGCACATGTCATCCTGTAGCTACTCTGCTTGCCTGTCTTTTAGTTTCTGAACAAAAACCATGAAGATACAGAATCACAGGATGTACCCACCTCTAATGCCTTGCACCATGCAGTCTCCTGAGGGCTGCCCTTATCTGTCAGAGAAGCTTTACTACATGCTTTTTACCTGATCAGTTACTTTTGCTATATACTCATGATTAATAGCTATCTGCCTTGCAGATGTTGTATATGGTTGAAGCCTTCTCAGGACATTTTTCCTTCTGTGCATCTTTCTTAGTACTTTGGTAACTGACAGATGCCCTGCCCCTCAGTATCTATGAATTTAGTATGAATTTAACAGTTGTTTTGGGTTTTTTTCCCCCAGCTCTTCTTTACTTCAGCCTCATGGCTACTGGAGTTATAATTCATAACTGAAGGGATTTCTCTAACTCTGTGCTAGCCCATCAAAGCTTATAAATACTTAGTGGGAGAGTGTCAGGAGGATGGGGCCAGGCTTTTTCCAGTGGTGCCCAGTGACAGGACAAGAGGCAATGGGAACAAACTGGAACATAGCAAATCCCATTTAAACATAAGGAGGAGCTTCTTTACTTTGGGAGTGGTGGAGCACTGGAACAGGCTGCCTAGGGAGGTGGTGGAGTCTGTCTCCGGAGACATTCAAACCCCATCTGGATGGCATTCTGGGCAACATGATCTAGGTGAACCTGCTCTGACAGGGGGGTTGGACTGGGTGATCTCCAGAGTTCCCTTCCAAACACTAAGATTCTGTGGTTCTGTGATTCTGTAACCCTGCTGAGATGTCCAAATCTAAGATGTTTCTCAAACTTTAATGTGAAGTTACCAGGGTTGCTACGTGTTATTTTGTATGATGAAGACATTCCATTTTGAAGAAAGAACATGACCAAGACAACACTAGAGGGGATGGAAAACATCTCTTTCAACATGACTCAATATTTCTAACAAAGACAAGACTGTTAGTTCAACAATTTGGGATTATTTTAGCCAGAGAAAGATCAAGTTTTAGAATCAGAGGATCTTAAAAGATCCTTTTAAAAGAGCCCCTAAGGGCTCTTTATGGACTCTAGCTAGTATGTTTTGGTGACCTCAGCAGTGGTAATATGGCAGATGGAATACATGTTCTATGCCCCTTTAGGAAGCTAGTCCCTCTCTAACTGAATGAATGCTCCTATGGCAACAAATTGACTCATAAAAATACATTTTTCATGCTAGAATTTCAAAGAATGTCAGATGTGTTCATAGATGTTAAGGGCACAAATAGTGATTAGGGAATTCAGTCTGGCTTGCACTTCACAAATCCTATCATTTCACTGAGCTGTGTCTTTACTGAGAAAGAAGTTTGCATCTGACTGCAGCATGCCTTTCAGAGAGCATTCAGTATTAGCAGAGACATCAAAAGAGGAGGAAAGCAGCCAGTCCCTTCTTTGTTCTATTGTTTGATCAGCTTTCCTATTTATCAACTTTAGATTTCCACCATAGGTTCTTGCTAAGCCTTCCTTTGCTAGATTAAGAGATCTTTTAATGTTTTCTTCCCTTCTTTTGCTGTGAGAGTATTACATGCTGTAATCAAATAATTTCTCAGCAGTGGGTCCTTTTCAATTTTCTCTCCTCTGCTCTCTTCTCCTCTGCTCTCTTCTCCTCTGCTCTCTTCTCCTCTGCTCTCTTCTCCTCTGCTCTCTTCTCCTCTGCTCTCTTCTCCTCTGCTCTCTTCTCCTCTGCTCTCTTCTTTCTTTTTTCATAAAAACCCCAACATATTTCTGCAGCTCTTTTTGCCACAAAATTTGATCCAATTGCACATAAAAGAGTCTTAATATTCTCTCCACTAGAACATCCAGTTACTAAAATACGTTCAGTTAGAGGCCATCAAAGACCTGTCTAATTACAGAATATGAATTACATACCAGTTACAATATGATATACTCAGAATAAATCTGCAGGGAGATCTAAAGCTTCATATTTGGGTTTTTGAAAGCAATTGCTCTGCCATTTGAGCTAATGGAATATTTTGCAGGGTCAGCTCAGAAGAGGGGCTTTATATCTTTACATCCATCTCCTTAAACAGTGTTTTCTTTCACTCCTGTAAAAGAGGAATTCTCAGTGGGACCTTCCTTGAAACACTAACATTCTCCAAGACCTTCTTGGGAACTTGATATGACCATAACTTGACACCAAGCTAGAAGTTGTTCAATAACTGTTTGCAAGTCTGCAATAAACTCTTTTTCTAATAGTATGTGTCATGCTGTGCTAGCAAACTGCAGAGGAAATGGGAGAGGAGAAAGCTGTATGCAGTCCTGGAGAATGACCCCAGCAGCATTCCAGGTACCTGCAGCACCTTGGTGCAGATGTAGACAGCCCTCATCTTGTTCTGCTCTGCTTGCCCAGTGTTGAAGTCCTCACAGAGCTGAGCAGCATGCTGAAAGAGTCTTCAGGTGAAATGTAGAGGTGGTGTAGGTTTTTTTCACTTGTTCTTTATGAAGTTTAAGTAAATCAAACCTGTTTCAAAGGTACAAGTAAGCCACAGAATCATTAAGCTTGGAAGAAACCTCTGTGATCAGTGACAGGACAAGGGGCAGTGGCTGTAAGCTGAAACATAGGAGGTACATAGATGTTTTATAAACATCTCCAGGGAAGGTGACTCCACCACTTCCCTGGGCAGCCTTTTCCAATGGTAAGGATCCTAAGAGCTCATAAGATTTCTTCCAGGTTTCCTCTGGTGCTTTTTCAGGAACATAGTATGTCTGTAAAGAAACCACCCTAAACACACTACAGGGCAGTGTGGTTTCACTTTTTACCTGTATGCTAACACTGTCCAAACTCAGCTGATGTCAGCAGCTCAGCATAGAGATCTTTCTCTGGAGCACACCTTTTGACCCTGGTAAGGTTTTTCATGGGGGTTAGGGTTTAGCTACATATTTCCCTTTGCAGAATCAGCCTTTCTGTGATAACTATTATTTACTATTTAGTTACTAGTGATGTGCTATAGTAGTTCCAGTTGGAAAAAAAACAAACCAAAACAAAAAAAACCAAACCAAAACAAACAAGAACAAAAGAAACCCCCTCCCCCAAAAAAACAAATAAAGCAAAAACACACACAAAATTTCAGGAAACTTTTAAATACTAAAAGAGGTCTAAATCTCAAGTCAGTAGAAAAGTAGAGGCCTAGATTACTCTCATCTCTTGCTTTCTTACAAGACCTTTGTGGCCACTACTGCTTAACTTTCTTTCCATACAAAAATCCCATCCTTGACTGACTTGGCTGAACTCTGGCTTCCTCTCATATAGCCATATATAAAGTAGCTTTATGGCACAGCTATAAATAAGGCTGATTCATTTAAAGTACTTAAAATCTTGAGCATTTCAAAGAAGAAGCCATTTAAAGAATGCTCTTGGGGTCCATTAAAGTATGGAAATATTATGTCTATTTTGTAAATGGGGAACTGAGGCACTCTAGGGTTAAATGGTGACACAAGATGTTCATAAAGAAGTGAATAATTTAATGTAGATTTCATTAATCTTAGTCTAGCACCTTAAGGAAGAGGGCATCATTCTTGCCTTGCTGCCTGGTGCTGGGATCTGAGTTGCTCTCTTTCATAAACGTGTCTATATCCTTAAAAAAGAAAAACAGAAAGAGGTAGCAATAAAAAGTAGTTGCACAATATATATTCCTTATGCTGAGGCCAGCATATTTGAACAGATTTTAACTTGTTAAAAAAATTAGAAAGACAGTCTACCTCTTATTCAGAAAAATGAAGCTTTGAAACTGAGACAGAAATGTGACCTTTTGAGCATGGCTATAATGCTTAGAAAAACATACCATCCATGACCCAGTACAGTTTATCTCTGTGTTCAAAGGTATGCAACAAAGTCAAATGGCTCTGCTTCACATCCATGCATGATAAGTTTCTGCTTCAGTAACTACTTTAAATAAGTTTAACCAATGAGACTGCTAAACTTGTTTTCCAGTTTGCAAAACTACCCCAGAAGTCACTGAGTGTACTGTTCAAAAACTATTTTAAAACTACTCACAGAGTTCCCTCACAAATGTCACTAATATTTATCACATAGGATGACTAGAAAGTAATTTTTATGTTAAAATGTAATGATTTTGCTTGAGTTAAGTAAGTCTGATTATTATTCAAATGTTTGCCACTGTTCATCTAAGTAGAATTACCTCTATTCTTAATTCCAATTAAAACCAATGAAAAACAGGGTCTAACCTACCTAGACTTTTATAAAATATCTCTTAGACACCAAGTGAGACTTTTAGGTATCTAAATAGCTGTCCCCCACTATTTATAGCTGAAAAAGATTTCCAGAATTATGAGGGACAAAATCAATATATCTTCTCTTTAGAACTAGTGAAATTCATGGAAAGGTGTTTTCCAAACAAATGTATTTTGTTCTGGGCCTTTGGCAAATTGCTCTTTCTAACCAGGAAATGGCTGTAATCATTTTACATGTATTCTGAGAACTAAATTCTCAGAGTGGATTTAGGTACTTTTGGCATGTCACCTAAAATTCAGATCTGCCAATTTTAGTGGATGCATTTTTCCCAGTAAATGTCCCAAATGTCTAATATGCTCCAAGTACATGTAGTTTTGTGTAAATCATCACCAGAAGGAGACAGTAGCAGCCACACTAGTCTTCTGCTTTTTTAGGGTGGCTTGCTCTGTAAATCCAGTCTCACCTCTAGATTAGGCAAAGGATGAACCTGATCACAAATCCCAGATAGGAGCATAGTTAAGCATAGATAGGAGCATTAAGCCGTTTGGGAAGCAGAAGACAACCACAAGGACCATCACCTTCCCTTCCCCAGTAGCCATGTGCAGTGAAAGTCTGACACATACAGCCCCTAAGGTTTAGGCTTGCTGGTTTTAAATCCAAAGGAAAGAGAGGCAGCTAAACCCCTGTTCCACACTCCTTGTGGACTGTAGATACTCATTCCATGCCACTTCTTCAAGCACTGGCATTAATGCACTGGCTTCCAAAGCCACTGTCTTGGAAAAAATAGCTGCATTAATAACAACCCAGCAAGAAGAGGTAAGTTTTCAGCTGGGAAAGGTCTTTAAAGCAGTTCATTAAGGACTATCTTAATTGTTTTTGTCAACAGAGGGGAAGTGGTGAACGAGGGAAAGCAAGCAGTGCAGGAAGACTTCAGGGGTATGACTGTGCATTTGGCAAGGCTATCTCCATGTGGTCAATGCATCCAAGGAAAGGTAGCCTCAGTGACATTTGACTTCTGAGTATTTGCCATTAGATCATCCAGGGATTTCCTGGAGTTGTACACTGCCTTTTTCAGAGCCTGTCCTTAGCTATCTCAGGGTATATCCACGTGATTACAGACCACCATAAGTCACCTTGCCTAAAGCACACAAACTAGCTGCAGCTTGGAAGCCATGGAGTCATTTAACATGGTCTTGAGCCTAGAGTGACTGACCCTGCATCTGAAAAGACTGGTCTTGGTGAGGGTCAGGGTTTGCTTTCTTTAGACTGTGAAGGGTCAGGTGCTTGGAGAAGGCAATAGTTGGTTTAAAGTACACTGGTGTTACAGAAACATTCTTTCCCTTAGAGAAAATCTACCTCAATTACAGTGACCGCATAGCTAACACACAAGGGTCTTGCACCCTCCTTTACCTTGTTGTAGGTCTTGTGTGCATTCATATCCTGAGCTGCAGGGATGGAAATGTATCTAGAACACTTGTAATCCCCTCACATCTTCCTCATAATACCTTTGGTTGAAAGTCTATTCTGTGCAGGAAGCCAACACAGGTCTACAGACAACTTAAATCCTACTTAAATTGCTATGGCTTAAAGTCCCACTAAAATAGCTCCTGGGCCTCATGCTGGCCTTCTATACTGGGATGAATTCCATGCTTATGGAATTCCTCAGCATTTCCTCCTTTTAATACTCTTTTGCTTGTTGGCAAGATAATTTAGCCTCTACCAAGCACGATCAGACGACATGTAGCCAGCACTGGTACCCAAGCTTGTTTCATAAGTTAACAGTAAAAGCAATTGTTATTAAAAATTGATATGACTGAGTGCAAAAAACCTACCATACTTTAGGGATGATCAATCAAAATGTCATTATCAGCACAGTGATTCACTTCACTTACTGTAAGATGAATCACACATGACCATGATTATGGGAGAAGAACTTACCAGAAATTAAAGCAATGTCTGTCACACTTTGGAAATAATTATTTCTGCAGATGATTTGAGCTTGGCTGAACTCACTGAGGAGGCTAAAGTATATTATTGTTAGAGTTCAGAGTTTCATTCCTGGCCTATTGCTAGCCTTACACTGCATCATGTATAGGAGAAATGTATAACAAACGCACGAATACACATGAACATTAGTGTGAATGAGGTAACTAAATGCCACTTGCTCATTATTCCTATCATACCCAGATGGTGAATGGTCATCTTCTGTTGTTGTTCCCTCATGAGATGGTATCTGCAACCAGTAGACCCATCAAAATAAAAAATAAAGGTGAATTAATTGATTTTTTTATTTGCATGGGCCAATGATCCAGTGATGTATTAGTTCACTTTTAAGATTTGTGATTTCCTTAACAATACTACTTTTTCTATTTCCATGGTAATTCACAAAGGCTGTTCAGTGTTCTCATGAAGAGACACTAAATTTTGCATGCAGATATTTTTATGTACATTAGTATATTCATATTAGAACTATGTACACAGATCTTTAGAAAATCCTATCTTAGCAGCCCAGTCATATACTAGTGCCATGTGCCTCAGCTGAGCAGTCTCAGACTCCAGTTAGTAAATGAAAAACAGTAGAAAGAGTCACCTAAACAGGTTCAAAAGTGTCAGACAAATCTGGGGAGATGGTGGCAGGGAGCTTTCCATGATACAGGAAAAATGGAAAGGACAAGAAACTTTGCCATTCAGCTTTGTCAGTCCTGTCTGAGCTTCAGCAGGTTGCCCCTGAACTCTGCATCACTAGGAGCAGCTGTGGCTCTGAAACACCGGCGAGCATGGCACGAATGGGATAAAACAGAGGAATCCCAGCCCTAGCCATGAAGCCATCACAACACACCAGGCCTTTGACTCACCTGACCCTCCCCAATGTTATTTTTAATGTCTTTTTTTGATGTTTCTATAATGTTGGGTTTGTTGTTTGTTTTTTTTTTTCCCCTTGGCCATTGAATATGTATTAACTGTTACACAACACTTACCAAGTTAGTTATATAAAATTCTAGAGATAAAGCCTCAATCTAGGGCCCCCTCTCAAGATTTTTGAACTTCCCAAGGGTTCTGGGAGCACATCCAAGGATTTTTATTGTTCCCAGAAGATCTATGGAGATTATTTGTCATTTGGAGAATGTGTGTGTGAGTGTATTGAGGGGCTCTGCAAAGCACACTATTGTGTTGCTTTCCTGGGTAGAAGGTGGGATTCAAGGGTGACCTAAAGCAGATGTTGAGAAAGGAGGGAAAGTGAAAGAAAGAAAGAAGGAAAGAAAGAAAAGAAAAAGAAAGAAAACCCCTGAGATCTGCAAAGGATTACCAACTGCATTATGCATTTTATGAGGGTGTCTTCAATATTACTCATCTGCAATAAGGTCTCATAGACCTTATAGGATTTCTTTATTTTCATATATTAACAATAAAGCAGTGAGTAGCTGACACTTGTTTTCCATATCAAGAGAAGTTTTATAAGTAATTTCTTTCTGGCTATCACCTCAGCTTGCATTTTACACTGAACAGTAATTCTGGTTTTATGGACACTGTCAAATACTTTTTTTTTTTTTTGTAGAGCTCCTTTTGTTTTAGAAATACACCCTGTTTTTTAAGGGTTTCTTTATGAGTAGTCTCATTTTGGATATTGATAAATGCTGGAGCACTTAAGGGCCTTGAAGAGCTGAAATCAGTGGGAGTTCTGTTAGTGTGACCAGCATTTCACCCTGTGCATTTAATATCTACCTCATCCTCAGCTGGACCCACAAATATCTGTGTCAACCCAAAAAGTCCACTGGCTTTCATAATCTCCACTGCTTGATATGCCCAGAAAACCTGGTAACTAAATAATGTTTTCCTTTCTGGGGATTCTGCCTTTTATTTCATCTGGCAAACACTAATTTTTATCTCATGGGTTAGCCTGGATTGCAACTATGACCTGGATACAAAGGGCATAATTCTGTAATATTAGCATATTATCACAACATCCCAGAGAACTCAGGCTTGCTAATTACCTCTTAGGGTAATGGAATGACTATTTTGGGGACAGCATGCTGAAATAATGCTGGAGTCAGGATAATAAAAGACATACCAAGGCTTTAATAACCACATTGATGCTACAGTGGTAATTTGTGTTTGCTGTGATATATTTAGAATCTGGAAGAGCATTATGAAACAGATTTCCATTTCAAGAATTTTGGACAGAGCAGCCTGTTAACATCCTTTTAAATCTTAAGTGTACAGTGCCACTGTTTCCTGAACTTACTGTGATTTGTTGCTGCATTTTTAAACAAGAGGCATTCACTTTTACTGAAAATGGAATCAGATCCTGGATGCTAGATGCTGGATCCAAGTCAGCCATCCCAGGGTGACTTTTGAGATGTTAGATAAGCAGCTCTTTGGAAGGCAAGAGGAAAGAAAGATAAAGTACTGGAGGTCAGAAAGCTATAAATGGTCATATGAGGATATTTACATTAGCAATCTTCCCTCTGTGAATCTGCAGGAGGGTTGCTGTGTCACACCAGGACAGACAGGACAAAACCTCTATCAATTAAGGACATAGCAGCATTATGGGAGGTTGGGAGGATCTGTGTGAACTGAGGAATGGTCTGAAATCTTGGCAGCTGGGCATGTGTGTAGTGATAACCACTCTTAGAACATAAATACATCTGTAATTGCTGGTTGAGATTGCCTGTGGCCCTATTACCAAATGTGATGTAGGACTGCAGTGGGGCTCACTGCAGGAGACAATGAAGTGTAACTTCATCAGAGCAACACAGAGTTTTGAAGGATGAATATAAGGAGATTTGGGGAGGTTTCTCCAGAAAATTACTTTCACGTTTAGAAACATGGAAAAGAAGATGAAGATGCTTGTTTAAATTATCAGCAACTGTTTAATAGTTTTGTTGTGTCTTTGGGGTACAAGTTTCTAGTCAATGTCCTTCATTTGAAGCTGTATGTGCCACACTCCTGTCAGAAGGAAACTTGCAATATGCTGGAGTAGCAAAACCGCTTGCTACTGGAGCTGATGTTTCACATGACAATTCTTGCAGTGATCAGGGGAGAAGATTAGTCATTTCTCCTCATTTTAATACATTAAGCTCTTTGAGTTGTTTTTCCTCTACCTCAGCATGATTTTTCTCTATCCCCTTGTTTCAGATAGCTGTTAAGCAGTGCTCTACCCCACTTCAACACCTCTTCTCTGCAAGTTTCCATGAGGTCACAAGCTCCTGGAAGTTCTGAGTGTGCTAAGTCCTCTCCATTCTGATATTTGGGAATTCTGAAGTCCAACTGAATTCATTGGGTATATTAAGGTCCTGAAGTTTCTCTTTCTGAAATAAAGAAAACTTGGTTCTGAGGGTGTTTGTTTCACTTTCTGTGTAATTTAACTGAGCTTGTGATCAGTTTTCTATGTCTAGTGCTTCCATAATGTCATCACTGGTTACAGAAACAAAGTGGCTTTTGTGACTCTATCTTTTGACTTAGTTGTTATTTCCATTAATGCCCTTGGCTCAAGAATTAGGAATGGAATCCATGAGTCTGTCCTTTGCTGTGTCTCTTTGTAATCTATAGCTCAGTTTCGTGCAACGTGCACTGCGCTCTAGAGTACTGGAGGTTTAGCTAGCACAGCAGGCATCTGTCTGCTGCCTGGCAGGCACAGCCACAGAAAGAATACTACTTCAGTTCTTCCCTGAAAGAGATAGCTTTTAAGTGGCAGCTAGATGCTTGTCTTGGCTACCTGATATTTAGGCTTTCACCCAATGGCTGACATCAGCTATAGCGTGGAAAATGCAGATTCAAATATCAATGTGTTCTTCCGAAAAGTTTCTTAGCTCTGTCACTCACTCTTTCTCTCTAGCCTGACAGAACCTATTTGTTGCCTCTGCAGGTCATAAAGAAAGGACTACTTATTTTCTCAAACCTTTATACACTGAATGTTCAATGTTGTTCAATCATATTCATGTAATAAAGAAAAAAAATCACATTTGAGTGGACTTTCATCACTCCTTATAGAGCACATTTTCACCACAGAAGTCACCAGCCAGTGCACTAACATAAGAGTCTAGCAAATTGTCATTTTTTAGGAAGCAGGAAAGTTTTCTAATTTTGAAGAAAATCCACAAATAGTTTTGTTGTCCTCTGAATAAATCAGCATATACAAAATTTGTGGTTTGTTATCATTTGGCAGATAAGAAGTTCTTCTCTCTCATTTGGCCTTTGCTAGCAATTGAAGCAAGTCAAGGAAAGGTTTGTGAGTGCTGCATTTGATTACATGGTTTTACTGTACTGCTGAGCTTTTAGTCTGGTCAGTAGCACCACAGTCATCCCTCATAAGCTTTTGGCCAAAGTCATTGAGCTATTTCCCCCAGCTGAGGTTTCTAAGGGGGGTATGATTTTTTTCCCCTCCTATTTGTCCATCTGTTTTGGAATTTGGAAAATGCCAGCTTTGTCCAATTTTGGTAACTAGTTTTTCATTGAGGAATCAACAGACAAGGATATACAGTTAGGATGCTGGGAGCAGTGCTGGGGCAGAAGCAGGAGTGTGATCCTGAAAGACAGGACATAGCTACTCATTAACACCTGCAAATATTACTTGAAAATGTACAGTTTGTAATTATTAATGTGCTTAACATTGTGAGCTTGAGTGATCCAGCACTTGACTCATTCCTGTTAGGAACTTTCAGATGAACATGAAGAAAGAGGAGACCTAGACATGCTTTGGATATAAAAGATACATTTTTTAAAATGATTTTTCAATATATGTGATCTAGTTGATTTTCAGAGCTCTGTGAAATACTTATAACTTTTGGGTCTTATAAAAAGATTTGTGAACTCTGGGTAGCAATGGTGATTTCTGATTGGTTGGCAGTGATGTCACACATGTCAATATTTCTCATTAAGAGCACAGGTATGACCTTTTTACCTTGGAGTTTCCATACCATAATAGCTATAATGCACTCATGGTTAATAGATTTCTGAGGGATTATTGCACTCTTTGAGTTGCTGAAGTCACTTGGCTTTTAGCTGGTGCCTCATTCTGCACCTGAGGTGTGTGATAATCCCTCAGAAATGCACTGCTTGTGGAATCTCATGGCTTAATTATAAACATTAACTGAAGTCAGCTACACATTAACTAGCTTGCCCAGATGTTTCTGTACCTGATGGATGGATGTGATGACTGATGAAAAGAAATCATGCAAAAACTTCTCCTTCTTGTGAGTTCATTTGCCATGGAAAGGAGGAGAGCAGAGCAGTTACGTTACCCACGTAGAAGAGAATTGAGACTTCTCAGCTGCAGAAGGATGCACAACAAATTTAATTCTAATTTCTCTGTCTAGAGGAGAAACATCTCAGTTTAAAATCCTGAGGGTCACCACTGCTGCTGCCTGCACATAATCCTCTACCTGGAGTTCCCCTTAGTGAGGCCCAGGGACACATAAGTCCCTCCTCTTGGATCTAGGATGCTTTGGAGACATGTCCTTCTCTGATGATTTTCTGTGATCCAGGAGGGAAATTTTTGCTCCCATCAGGGAACACATCTCTTCCTTACAGAACTTAAAGCTCTTTTTTCTGACTTGTTTCTTCTTCCCCCAGTGTTGCCCTTTGCTAACACTTTACTGCTTTAAGGTCTGTGATGTATTTTTAATATGTTGTCATTTGTTGGCTCATATTTTCTTCATCAATATCTTTAATGAGAAACAATGTGTATAACCCTCCTTTTAGGTGGTTTTACAATATTTTCCATTACAATATTTACCCAGCCTATAAGATTCTGGCTAATTTTCATTTCTGTAAAAACCCAAACTCTTAGAAAAGCTACTCACAAGTGGGAATGTCTTGGACAGGGAAGAAAGCTATGTTATCTCTTCAGATCCAGGCCAAACAGCTGAAATTATTTGCAAACCCACTTTAAAACTCCACTAATTGATAGCTGTCTTAATGTAACAATACCTGCAGAAGTGTGATAGGGTTCATACCCACAAAGCATGTGCAAGCATTAAGCTAACATCTGCATCTCCTAATAATAACTTGCAGAAATCAGGATTAGAGGTGGTGCAGATTGCCAGGGATCCCTTGACATTAAGGAAAGCCTCAATGGCCCTTCTAGGGCAGTTTTCCAGATGTTTTGCTTGGGAAGCACATTGTATCTGTAAGAGGAATTGAAGCATAGTAATTTGGTTTCAATCAGTATTTGTTTCCATGCCTAACTGAACATTGATTATAGAGCTGCTGTCAGTGCTCCCATGACATTAATAGAGTGGTTAAATGGGCTGCATTTAAACATTTGTAAGGAGAAAATCTTTATGCTTCCAAGTATAAGCCAGATTCATTTTTTGAAGTTGAAAACAAATATTCCCCTATAAGCATTTTAATGCATAATTACCCTTAGAAGTTACAGAAATGCTCATAAAAGTTATGGAAGATTTCAAATTCAAGAAACAATTATTTGAATTTTATTACATTTTATAAGTAAGCTTTAAAGGTGACTGAGAAATGGCAGTCTTGCTGTGGCTTGCTGTTTGTTCTTTCATTCCAACAATACCAGCATGCAAGGACAATGCAAAGCTGCATGCTTTAGTGGAGTTGTCCCACTGAAGCAGTATGCTCCTTTGAGTCTCAGGAAAAGAAGAGGTGCTGTATGGTGTTAAGAACTACCACAGCACCTACAGAAGAAGCTGCAGAGCTAGTTTCATTCCACACATGGAGAAAGGACTGCATATAATGACAGTCATGTTAGTTTCCTTCATCTTTGGCATTAGCTGCTGTGGAGGGCATCAATGAATGTTAATACTCATAAATTAAAGAGCAGGTATCTTCATGTTTTTCTCTCATTCTGCAACAAAACATGGGATTTCTAATATCACCACATGGAGAGATATTACACAAACTATTTCATTACCATAACCACAAGACAGCACTCATTTATTCTTAGGTCCTTTTAGACCATGTGTGGGTATTGACCCCATGGGCATGCAAATGGGTCTACTCATTTTCTGGCTTTTGCCTTTGAACTTGAGCAGTGACACATACTTGAAGAAATTGTTGTGCAGCAAGTTTTGCTCCCTGAGGCTGTTCATCTCCTAACAAAACATATTCAGTGGGATGACCACAATATCCCAGGTAAGACAAGAGATTGAATTCATACCCAAGGATGTGCTGGGTCTCTGCTTTGTTACTAATCCTTTGTTCTCCTTGATTCCAAGCAGTACAGCCCCATGTGGGCTGCATTAGGAAGCGTCCTAGAATATATCCTTTTAGCAAGAACCCCACTTAAGTACTCAAGTCTTTTCTGATTGTTATGAAATATATTAATCATAACTCTAAAGAAAAAGTCACATCCTGTTTTGTACTCCACTCTGTCTCTCATGTCTTTCCTCCTGCCCATGTGATACACTGCCAACATCCTGCCCAGTTTCAAGAATAAGAGATGCTTTAGTTATCTAAAGGCCTGGATGAAGAGTAATTAATTGTAGCTGAATCCTGACAGGGCTTATGTGCTGCTGGTGAGAAAAAGGGCCTGCTTTAAGATGTTTCCTAAGTATTTGTTTCATCTTCCCTAAGAGCATTCAACCTTTCTCTTTTTCTTTTCAGTTTATAACTTCCTCACCAGAGAGGGAGGGGTGGGTGCTGACCTCTTTTCTCTGGTGACCAGTGACAGGACCCAGGGGAACAGCATGAAGCTGTTCTGGGGGAAGTTATGGTTGAATGTTAGGAAGAGCTTCTTTAGCCAGAGAGTGGTGGAGCACAGGAACAGGCTCCCCAGGGAGACTGTCATGGCATCAACTCTCATGGAGTTTAAGAAGCACTTGGACAACGCTCTTAGATGCCTAGAGTGACTTTGGGGTTGTCCTGTGCCTAAATAGGAGTTGGATTTGATGATCCTTGCAGGTCCCTTCCAGCTCAGGATATTCTGTGATTCTCCAGGTTCTTCTAAACCTCTTGCTCTTCTGGTAAACCAAGGTGCCAACAGCAGTGAAAATGTCTTCTTTCATCCATATGCAGTAGGACACCTCCCTCTTCACTCCCAGACAAGCACACTGACTAAACCAAGCCACCCTCCCACTTGATGTTTCTGTTTCATCTGTCAAGAACATAAGATATGATGTGCCAGGCCAACCCACAGGTCCAGCCAGCTCACTGTACTGTCTCCAAGAGTGATGGATAAGGGGACACACAAGAAAAAGCCAGGCAGGCATACCATCATTCATAGTGCTCCAGGACACTTTCTCAGAAATTTGTGGTTCAGGGACTTCCTGAGCCTTTTCCAACTTCACTGCATCTTTTTTCATGATGAGGAGAGAAGAACCACACCTAGTCCTTATGAGGCAGATGAAGCACAGATTTATACAGTGGCATAATGACTTAGGGTTTTTTATTCTTTTCTTTTTCTGATTAATCCTGGCCTTATCTTTGGGTTTTGTTTTGTTCTGTTTTCTTTTTAGTATCATATGTTGAGGTGGAGTTTTGTAGAATTGCTATTTGTTCCAGGGATTGGTTTTTGTATGTGAACTGCTTTATATTTCTTTAACCTGAATTTCCTCTGCTGCTTTATCTGCTGCTCACTTTTATTAAAGCACTTTTTGAAAGCCCATCTTCCATGCATTTTATAAACTGTATTGACTTAATCCTTGTAATGCTCATAGCAATTAAATGCATAATAATAAATGTGTGAAGAACTAGAATCTGTTTTACAAAAATTCTCCTTAAAGCCATATTTTACAAGGACAAAGTTGCAAGAAGACTATTGGCAGGCACCTTTGAGCAAGCTGTAGTATTTTTAGAATTCAAATGATTATCTCACCTTTATAATTGGGTATCAGAGACAGAGCACTAGGTAGAATTTAGGCAATTGAAAATTATCCTAGGAATTCATTCCATTACTTTGATGTTTGGAAAAGCTCTTTTATGAGCTCATTAGTAAAGTGTAATATTCTTACAGCAAGGTGTAGAAGAAATTGCTGTAAGGCTTTCAATATCAGCAAGCTCTTCAGTACACAACCCCTTTCTATTCTACACCACCTGCTCATTATTTTGAAAGAACAAGTAAAAAACTGAGTAAATAAATAGACCAACCAACACATCCACAATGTCCTAGCAATAGATTTTCTTTTCAGATGAAGTCCTCTATTTTATAAGTCAGGTTTTGGCATTCATTCATTTCCCAACCAGCTGCAGCATTTCATCTTCTGAAGAGCACTACTGACATCTGAGAGCTGAGTGCCATTGTGTTAACAACTCCATAAACAACTCCACCAAATCCTGTATGATAAATTTTCCCCTGATTAGTTAAACAGATATTGTATCATGCTGGTGGAAGGAGTTTTTGTTGACACAGCATCTCTGGAGGCAGTGGTAAGTTTTCTTCTAGTATTTGAATGCTCAGCAACTGAAGTAGTGAAAATGGCAGAAAATCAGTCAGTATTATTCAGTCCTGATGATCTTTCTTACCTTCTTTTTTTTTTTCTTTCTTTTTTTTTAATTAATTTGTTTTGTTTTGTTTTGTTGAGGCCTTGTATTACTCTAACAGATTCTGTCTTTTAAAAGTCAAATTGAGTCTTTGTGGGGCAGAACGTGAAAATATCATTAGCTTCAGTCACAATGTGGTTTTTTTAGGCTATGATCCATTAGAACTTCTGTGTTTGAAAAAGTGAAGTAAAAAAGAGTACTCATTTTATATTTTGAGGTTATTTTATTTTTAGTTCTTGGGTTTTCCAGTAAATGCATTGGTGGGTCACTTTTGTGCATTATTTTTGTATCCTTGTAGGACTATTTCCATGAGCATGTTGGGTTTACAGCGGAGTTTCCACTTAAGGCTGTTAGTAAATCTTTCCACAGAAGCCAGACCTTTTTAAATGACTATTGTTAAAGAAATGTTACTGGCTGTGATGGATATGACAACAAATATGGGAAAGACCCAGCTTTTGGTTATTACTATTGTATCAACTTTCCCATCCTGACTGGAAGAAAGGGATAATTGTGTCTTTCCTTCCCCTCAGCCTCTACGCTTTCGACTGGCCCGTGCTCAGGCCCGTGGTTTCCAGAGAGAAACAAATGGCACCCAGAGAAGTGCAATCACCCTGGCCTGATCAGACATAAAACATGGACCCTTGGATGGACTTTCAGAATAGCAAGACCTGTTCCAGATAAACAATTTACTCTAATGAGAATGTGAATTCAGTATGCCATGTCTTCAGTTCCTAAATAGTAATGTTTTCTCCATGACATGTAAGGAACATTTTTGGTGTCAGCTAACCGCTGTAAGGAAAGCCCAGGTATGTGAGCATCTGATCAACTGGATTTTATGTTTCTGTGTCATATAGGGCTCTAATTGCTGTGCTTTGAATATTAGAGAACTCAACACACTTTTAATCAATCCCATGGGCTCTGCTATTTCCATTACTCTGTTTCAATGCCTGTTTAAAAACTGGTCCTGAGAATTTGTTTCACATACTTAGTGAATCCCTAAGCGCACTGCTCCTGAAAGCAGACACTCACACTGAATCTGGAGAGTTTTTATTCATTCTAAATGAAAACAGCAGAACAGTGGGATGACTGTGAGAAATGATGACATAAAGCTGATTCAAGACCTACTCAGACTCTTTGACTTCAGCTGAGAGTTGAAGTGCTTTTATCTATGGGTGTTATTTATGAAGGAGCAGGCAAGCCTGTTTGGACATGGTCCAGTCCAGCTCCCTTTCTGATCAATGGCCCTCTTACCATATCAAACCAGTCTGTTCAAATATGTGCATACAGATCTTAAATAACAGTGAACATTGTCCACTAAGCAAAAGAAAAGCTTTAGTGGTTGATGCTTAATGGAGTAACTGGAGGTTAAAACATAGGTTGAAACAGAACTGTCAGAAAAGTGGCTGGAGAGGGGAAAAAAGAAGGCAGGGATACAAGGAGATTGTCTATCAGTGTGAGCAATCCTGACTTTTTCCTGAACTGCTTATACTGAAATATAGAGAGGTTTTTGCTCCTATGTGATGACTATCCCCAGCTGTACCCAGGGATTTAGCCCTTCTGGGAAATTGCAATGTGACTACAATTAGGGCCTGCAGGTGAGGGATGGATTCAGCAAGGGTCAGCTGTTGAAGATAAGTGGATGGGAAAATTTTTGGCTTGATAAAAGCAGCTGCTGCTGCCTTCTAAATCCTTGAATTTCAATAGAAGATGAGCTGATTTTTAGCATGCCACATTTGATGACCTCCATTTTATAGAAACAGATTTGAGAAAAGAAGAATAAAAACATTGCTTTGGGTGATCCTACTCTGATGCTTGTTTCCCAGAAATTATTTACTCCCATTTGGAAATTGTCCTTACAGTGGAAAAGGGTAGGTGTGTTTCAGTCCAAACTCAAATTAACCACAGTTAGTGTTAAATTTGACTTCTGTGAAGTTTTAAACTCAAATTAGATGTGGATGTCTAGTTTGAAACAGAAGTTGTTGACTTGTTTGCAAGTAACAGATAAAGGGTTTTTTTAGTGAACTTGGAATAAATTACAAGGAGGGAATTAAACATAACACCTGCTGTCAGAAATCCCAAATTTTCTTATTATTCAGAAGATTTGTGCAGCCTATCCAACTGATGGACACTTTTGTGAAGGTTGAAGAGTCTTGTCTTCAGAATACTTTAACATTTGATTTGCAGAAATGGCAATGTATATTCACAGAATGACAGAATATTAGGAGCTGGAAGGGACCTTGAAAGATCACCTAATGCTCTCTTCCATTAAAGAGCTTGCTATGTCATTTCTCATTTTCTGACTAATATTTTGGAATAGAATCCCTAATTGACAGACAGCAATTAAATTTGAGGAAGATCTTATCTGAAATGAGTGTTTTGTTGCTGGCAATCATTAAAATAGATATATTATTTATAGAAAGTATATTATTTTGAGTATCTGGGCCAGGATGAATTCAGTATTGGTGTATCTTTATTTCTGTCCTTCTTGGCTCTGAAATGCTATCCTTAATTTTCATCAAGAGGAGTATACTGCATTGTAGTCTAGCCTTCAGCTAGCTAATATTTGTGAATCCATAAACACTGGTGGATCTTTTTGCTAAAATTATGCATAATGAGGAGTAACAAGAGTAAATGTGTCTGTAAATTGCAGATTTCTTGTGTCTAGTTTGAAACATTAAAAACATCTTTGTCATTAAAAACATCTTTGTCCTCAATTTAAGGTCTAATCATGGTTCATTAAAAGCAACAGAAAGAATTTCACCAAATTTTGTGCTTGGTATTTATTGATTTTGAAGTGGGAAACAGATACTTAGGAAGCAAGTAGTGACTCCAGAGAAAACATCTCTGTTTATTTGTATTATTCAGATGATCATTTTCACTTTTCCATTGCAATGCAGTTGATGTCCTCCCTACAAATATCAAGCAGTTTGCTTTTGAAAAAGCAAATGCTGGAATATATTCTATAAACATCATGTAAGTTCTCATATAAAGTTACATTTTATAGGAAATTTTACTGGTCTAATGTCCAGTAGCCAAAAATCTCAGGTGCTTAAGTCCATGGAAAAACAAGCTACTGTCTGTTGAAGTTTCAATAAAACAGTCAAAAAAGCTGATGTTAAAGACAAACTGACACACAAAACTAATATTATTTTAGAGACTCAAATGTTTTTTTTCTTTTTTGGTTTATATCAGGGACATTAGAATTCCTCAAGAGTTTGTTTCTTTCAAAGATCCTAGATATTTTAAATATTAATTCTCACTTCAAAGTTGAGGGGGAACAACGACTTGGGTTCAGAAATGTGTCCTTTTCATACTTGTTTAAATGATAGTATTTTTTCTATGTTTCTTTGTGTTTAATATTTTCTCTGTAAATATTTCAATTTTTTCTCTTATTTTTAAAGTTAGCCCTCTAGCTTTGTGACTAACAAAACATTCCTAGAGTGCAAATTCAAAAGATTTGTCAGGATTCTTTCTTTATATGAAGCAAAATTTATTGTGATATCAGAGACTTTGATATCATTTGTGGGCTGTGGAGTTGGTTTTCAGGACAAATAACCACTGCTTGCAAAAGGCAGTCTATCAACTGTAAAATGGCAGGTACATAAGAATTCTCTACTATCATTCAGCTCTTTTATGCTCTCTTACACTCACTTAGTAGAAAAGAAATAAAAAGTTTGGCAAAATTCTCTCTCTTGTGGCAGGAAAGCCTTGGTTTCTGGTAGTACCCTTGGCAGAAAACAAAAATCAATCATTAATTCAGATTCCCTTCCCAAGAACCACATTCCTGCCATGGCAGCTCTGAGAGAGGGGGACAAACCACAATAAAAGATCTGGGTTTATGTCATTCCCTTTCCATGACTTCACCTAAAGTTTTCAGCACCCAGAGTGCAATAGCCCCTGTTGTGATTTTACAGTCAAGATATGGATTGTACTACTAGTTGTCTCAGGCTATTAGACCCTGGCAGAAAAGCCCTTTTTCTGTGTTCCACAAAAATATTACCTTTGAGACTTAGCATGTTTCCCCTTCTGCAATGACACTCATCTTTTGCACAAGGGATCTGGACACATTTAGCAGTGCCATGAGCTAAGGCTGGATTGTCTGAAGTTTTCTGGTTTATTCAGATAAGAACACTTCAGATCCCTTTAACCTGCTTTCCCCAGTGGATTTTGTGAACCACCTTTTTGCTAAATCATATCTATAACATGTGACTAAAAGGTGAAGATCACATTTCTGCTGTTGAAAAGAGTGTGGGAGCTAACATATGCCTTTATCTTTTGTTACTGCAAATAATGCAGGGGTTTTAAAAGGTAACAGAACCCTATTTATTTGTACTAGCAAATGTTCTTCTGCAAGGTCCTGTATCACTAGGACTTCCCTATCTTTATGTAACTTGTTATAAAATATTTTCATGGGGAATTATAAAATATAAAATCAGTTAAATGGCACATGTAAAATGAAGGAAATGTATTTTAATGAGTTCCATTTTGGGGACTCATAAAAGTGTTTCTTCATGTAGTACTCAATCAAAAGACCACTCAAATGAATAGAAAGTATCCTAGAGATTTCTATAGATTTCAGATTTATCCCTTGTTAAGATTTAATTCCACACAGTTTGACTCAAACAAGACACATGTGGAGCTGGTTGGGAGCAGGTTTTATTCCTTGTGAAAATTTTCAAGGAAAAATAATACATTAAAGCAATGTTTTTCCATTTGTAGTGAATGCACCTACTGACCCCAGACTTAATGTTTTGACTGTGTCTTTGGCAACAAGGAAAATAGTTCTGGCATTTCTAGATATGCTATCTAGCATATAAAGTTAGATAATAAAGCTGCTTTAAAAATTGCTAAAATGGTCATGATCAGCTTCTTAACATACCTAGGTGAAAACAGTCAAATAGAATATTTGCTTTTAAACTGTATTCTCAATTTGAGTGGTCTTAGATATTTACTTAAATTTTTAATAGGATTTTTTCATGCCTTTCCTTTGTGCTTGCATGATTTCTATACCAACTAATTTTGTCTTATTTCCCCCAGCTTTTCCATTCAGTAGCTAGGGTTCCTTATGCCTTCACGTGGCCCACAATAATAATGACTTTCAAATCTTACTTGTGTGAGTAAGTTTTTGTTACAAAATCAGGATTTACCCATTAATTTCTACCTTCAAAACTTCTTATATTTCTGCATACATCAAAGATCTATGACTTTGTTCACAAGACCAAGCACTACATATAAATACAGCAAACTATGTAGGTAGGCAATACAGACAAGCTGGAAATTTCTTCAGGGCTTTCTCTTTTAGAGCTAAATAGTGAAAAGTCACAGAATCACAGAATGGTAGGAGTTGGAAGGAACCTCTGGAGATCATCTAGTTCAATCCTTATGTTAAAGCAGGTTCACCAAATCAGATTGCACAGGATTGTGTCCAGGTGAGTTTTGAAAGTCTTCAGAGAAAGAGACTTGACAACCTCTCTGGACAACCTGTTCCAGTGCTCTGTCCTCAGAATAAAGAAGTTCTCCCTTATGATGTTCAGATGGAATTTCCTGTGTTTCAGTTTGTGCCTGTTGCTTAAGTCCTATCACCAACAGACAGACTTCAAGAGCTTTATAGATCAGCTTTATAAAGTATTTATGTAAAAGACAATGTTAGGTCACTTCTCCACACAGGATGCATCATTTACAAACATGTAGGTGTTTCCTGTCACTGCTGACCATTTCAACTCAGACAGATCTGGATATTAAGCTGAGTTCTTCCCTTGTTATCTTTAAAGATATCTGTGGACAAAAGAAGTCCTTCATTTTTGCCTGTGCTAACCCATATTGTCAAGTGATGCCATCAATGGCAGATATTCAGTGGCTGTGATGTAGTTATACCTAACATGTACAGTGGTATAGTGGAGAAGGTAAAAGAATCTGGACTGTATAAAGCAGTAACATGGCTGGTACACAGCATAATATAATCTAGCTCATTTATTCATCTCTGGAAATAAAAATAAGGAGCACAGAAAATATTTATCAGTGTTTTGTTTAGGGACAGATAAGATTATTACCAATAGTAATAGAAGCAAGGGAGCCATTTTCTGATAATTAATTGTCAAGAGGAGAAATACCTGAGCTCCTGGTCATTTACTGATATCTCAGACCAGAAATACAAAAGACATAAAATTAAATCCTGATTTTTAAGGTAGCCACCAGTAGTCCTCACCAGTATTTTCTCAGAAGAAATACCTGTGCAGTAACTAAGTCTAATACTTACTATTTTGATACTTTCCATCTTGCTAAGGTGCCAACTATTGCACTTAAACAAACAGGACTTCTGATGGCCACAGGGATGAACTCCAGAATCTTAATGGCAAGCTTTCAAATGCTCAGAGACATTTATGACTAAGTTTATACTTAGTTTCTAGTCTACTTTTATATTACCACAAAACTGGCTGCTCTGAAGTCACCAGGGAGGGAAGGCTCAGAGAGCACAATGTTGAGTGCCTGAACAGCCTGAAGGGTTGAGAGGCTTGTCCAATTAGTTGAACTGTTTGAAGACTGCCCAATTTGTACCCAAACTAGGCCATTCACAGTTTTTGCTTGCGTTTGCAAAGGGATGTGTATGTTTCCACTGACTCATGAAGAAGTCTGACTTTGGAAAGCTATTTTAAATTAAGAAGCAGCATTCCAAAGTACCATGAATATTCAAAATCAAACTCAGCTACCTTCTGTAATAGCCAGATTTTCCATCTCCAGAGGAGACTTGCTTCAGCTTCAAAGAAAGAGAAATAATGACATCCAGCGGTTTCTTACCTCCCCAAACAGTGCCCTTATTTGTTATACACTTCAGCTTACCTGCCCAGGCACCAAAGTAAAGACTAGTCAGAGAACAAACCATGCACCACCAACTCAGTACAGTCCAAACTGCAGATGTAGTTCCATTACCTCATTTGTATCTTCTGCTGACAAGGCTTGCAAACAGAAGGATAGAGATTCCAATTTTCTGTTGAGAAGAGAGGAATTATTTGGGAGTTTGGTCAAAATATTGTTTAGAACATTTAATCAGAGTATCAGTAAGAAAATTCCCTTACTTTCCAAACAGTAGAAGTAAATGCTATGTATTGATACAGCATAGTTGTTGTTGATGTATTTTTAAAGGATGGGGTCAGAAAACCTTCCAGTCCTATACACTGCTTAACTATGTGGTGTAAACAGGTATCAAATCCCCACCCTTGTCTTGTTCAACTTATTTAGAAACACTTTTTGGTCTTAACAGATTTAATCACAAATAGTCTGAAATGCATATGTTAATAGGGTGTGTCTTTTAGATCAGGCCTCAAAATCTGCATCTCCTTAAGCATGGATTCTGGTTACTTTCTGAAACTCCTTATTTTAAAATTAAAGTTTACCTCTTTCATTCTTTGTTAAATATTTTCTGACCCAGAAATGTAATTATTTCCACTCTCCTGTTCATATTATTAGTGGTTTTGTTATTGTAGTGATACATGGGAACCTGATTCAGAGACTGACTCCCATTGCACCAGGTGCTGTCTGCACACAGAACAAGCTCTGGTTCCCACTGCAGGTCCTTAAGCTTGGTAAGTGCTTTGGACTGAAAAGCTTTGAGTGGATATAAAATATTACAGCTCATTTACAAAATTTGTTTAAAAAGATAATCAGGTTCTAAAGGGAGCTGATTCAACAAATGTGTGTAGTAATATATCAGATTTCACTGTGGTCCCCTGTGATTCCATAACGATATGTGCAACACTTCTCACTTACACTAAAGCCAGTTTGCATTGCTTTTACAATGAAAAGCTTAAAGTAAATGCAAAAATGGGCCCAGGGGATGCATTCTTTTCCTGCTGCTGTGGCCAATGATAGAGTTGAAAAGGGATGGATACTTAGAGCAACTAATTCTCCTTGGGCATGGGAAAGGGTCCAAAGAAAGCAATGAATCCTCCTCCTGCTGCTGAGCCCTGCAAGTTTTGCCATCCTCTCTTTCCTCCTCCTCATCTCTTCCTGCCTACTGTGATGCTCTCTAGCTGTCATTCTATGCCTATTTTAGAGTTTCCAGGCAGAAATCAGACATATTCTTCTGTCTGAACTGAACTATATGGAATTACCCAATTTTAAGAACATGTGGAGACTCCAGGAGATTTTCTGGAATTCTTTTCTTTAACAATGCTTTAATGGTTGTGCATGAAGTCATAGTCATCTGAGGATTTCCAAACTGGACTGTGCTCAGCTCAGTTGTTAATACCTAGAAGATAATACTGTAGTAATGGATCAACCTGGTAGTCCATCTACTCTGCTTTCCTGTTTCCTGCAGAAGCTTATGGCTACATAGAGAAGACCCCACAATGCTTCTCTAATATATCCTGCTAGCTTTCATCAAGTTTTGAGCCTGAATCTGTGTGCTGATGTTTTTCCATGCCTTCAATGACTTTTTCTCCAAGTAATTTGTCTGATGATTTTGGAACTTAAGTAAAAGTTTGATAGCTGTGGAATTCTACTACAAAGATTCACTGTTTAATAGCCATGTGCAGACTGAACAAATATTCTAGGTTTTTAGCTATTTAGAGTCTGCCATCTGACCAGTTTTGGGGTTCCTTCAGTTCCTGTGTTATGAGAGGTGGTGAGCTACTAACCTCTTCTCACTCTTTCCCTGCCACTTTGGAGATTTCCACTTGCCATCAAACACCCACTGCTACAGCTCAGCTCTCTGGCTGACAGTGAAGTCACTGAGCCCAAAGCCACTCATGGAAACATGTCAGCTCATCCTAGGACTGCTTCTCTTAGCAGGAACAAGATATATACAGGAGACAACTTTTGGTAAGAAAGCTATAACTTTTAATGTATTCTAGATTGGAAAAAATCTTTGTGTACCAAAGCTATCAATTACATTAGCTTGAAGAGGTAACCAGCTTTGAAAAAGAAACAGCAATCTAACCATAATATTATCAATGTTTTAAAAAGAAATTACTGCATCAGTTAGGATTTGAGAAGGTTGTTCCTTAGGCTGAATTTTATTGCTGTTCCAAAGCAGTGAAGCAGGTGTTGGCAATACCATGGCTGTCACAAGGAGGATCACAAGGCACAGAAGGAACCTGGCTGTGTAACCACCCAAAATATTATTATATCTGGGGCTCCCCAGCCCATCCCTAAGTGGAGAATAGCTCGAGTATTAGGTATTTTTAATTTGTTATAACTTGCAAGCAACTGGCTACACTGGCAACCACAAAGAGGCTGAGACAGTATCACAGGCTAATAAAAGCCCCAATAAATGTTTTAAACTAGTTCACACATCTGCAGTCTGATGCAGGGGGGGGCATTACCTCATGTGTACCATTTCTACCACACTCCCCACTATCCTCTCTTTTGTTGCAATGGGGAAAAGTGTTACTATGATATCCCCTAGGCATTTTTATGGCCTTTTTTGAACCACCACCATCTTTAGAACAAACCTCATGAGAATTTATTAGTGTGATATAGGTAATTCTCTGAAGTGCCTATAATTCTTACTTCTCAGGATTCTTTGAAAGTATTATAACCTACCTCTGCTTCACAGATTCCTTTAAAGGGAGATAAAAATACATGTCTGGTATTTTTATACCTTGGATAAAAATAATCAAGCTGGTCCTTTGGGTCTGACCAGTGTTTTAAACCATTTATTCATCCAAGATGTATGATTTCGACACACAGTTCACAAAAATAAAGTCCATAATTAATTTCCAAGACTTGAAAAAGAATGAAGAAATTTAAACCTGTCCACATCCAGGAGACTGAGAAGCTCTTAGTAGCTCTGAATATCATTAGAAGATGAAGTAGGTTCAGTTAAAGGTTTTGGCCATCCTTGTTTCTTTTCTGTATAGGTGTGCCATGGCCAGTGGGATTGCATGGCATTTTATCAGGTGATAAGGTGGGTCTTCAGAGTTTGCCCAACTGAGGCAGTTTTCCAATGGTCAAAGACTATAATACAAAGGTCCAATTTTTGCTTTAGCTATAGAGAGATAGCTCCTTTATGCAGCCCTCAGGTTTGCACCTCACCATGTTGCATGATCTTCACAAGCACTGTGCTTCCAGCGTAGCAAAAGAGCCTTACAAGCTACACTATAAAACCATCCCAATGCCCTTCATTTACAGAGCTTGGAATATTTCAGGACACATTTAAAAGATGTGCAAGCTGCCTTCCTGTCTATATTCTTCCAATTCAAAGGAAGCCATTGCAGTAAAATGTTGAGGGGCCAGGGGGAAACAACGTCTGGCAGGGGCTGGTAGAAATGTACTTTGAACTCTGATGAAGAACATTTCCACTCTGGTTATTACTAAATCCACTGACCATAGATGATCCAAGGCTCATAAACTCAGGTATGATGGAACTCCCTATGGAACTATCAGAGAGAGAGCCTGGGATTGTGTGTGCATGTGCATGCCTGTGTGTCTATGTGTTATTTCTCTTTCCTTCTTGCTGCGAGAGAAGGAGTGATTGAATGACAAAAATTGTTCTGTGCTCTCAGGAAAGTGATGGTACACAGCAGCTATTCTCAGAATTAAGAGAAAAATGCTCAGTAAAATATCAACATCACCTCTTTTTTTTTTTTTTTTTTACCCCAGTTTTTCTGAGCTCTCTGGAAGCACCTCCTTCACACTTCAGAACTCTTTTGTGGATTATAACAGACTTTTCAGCAAATTTACTTCAGAAAGGAAAATCTGTCTTATATCACAAAGTAAGCCCAACCTGCCAAGGTGAAGGAGAAGTCCTGGTACTTTCTTACTTTTTTCTTTTTCCCCCTCTCTTCAGCTACTTCAATTCATTACCTCACATTATGAATTCTGTTCGTTATCTTCTCATGACATAAGTTTCATTCTTATATGAGAATGATTATCTTCAATTCATCTTTATGTTAATAGGAGCTGAAAGATCCAATTGAGCAGGACCAAAAGAGAAGTGGCTAATGCTGCTGTTGGATGGTAATCCAAAACTCTGATCCTGAAAACCCCTGCTCAGTTGCCATCTCTCTGTTAAGCTTCATTAGCACTTTACCTTTTTGAAATTTCTCAGACATCAGTCCAAAGAGGCAAACATTAAGCTACCAGTAATGTCACTCCCTGATGGAGGAGAGAAACCACAGTTCCCAATGGGGTTTTGAGGCTATTTTATCTACTGGCTGCTAGACGTGGAACACGCTACAAAGCAGGAATTGGCACCTAAGTCTCTTTTCCTCTTCGAGCACCTCAGCGAGCAGCTACAGGAGCAGCTCCCTCTCTTTGCTCTAGCAGGAGAAGAAGACCAGTGGCCCCAAGACAGTGGTGTATTGACTGCAGCAATCTCCAACAAAAGAGGAAGCTGAGCCCAGCTCTCCTGCATTCTCAGGAATACTGTAGCTCCTGGCTGTTATTTTAAGAGCAAAGCATGACTCTGCTTTGGCACATGAAAGACAGACAATGACAGTCCTTTCAGGCAAAGAAAAGCTGAGTTAAGACCAAGTACTATCCTCAGCCTTTCTTATTTGTACAAATAGGCTAGGAAACTCCTTGGTCAACATGCAAGTTATTTTGGAGTGCTGCTCTGGAGCAGCTTGGAACAGTCATCTAAGAACAAGGCATAGGCACAACCTCCTAGAAGCTACAAACCTGTGTGGATTTGAAGCTGATAGCTCCAGGAAAGCTTAGCTGGATCTGCTCAGTAAAAACATTTAAGAAAAATAGGTTAATTTTAGAGGGACTTAAATATATGCCTTTGTTTAAAATCTAGCAAAGGACTACTGATTCAAAACTCAGACTCTTTTGTCACCTGAAGTTCAAGCTTGGTGTGACTGAAAAATAAAAATACTTGTCAAACTGCTTCATTTGTAAGTCTAAACCCTGCACAGAGGGAAAAGCAATAAACATTAACAGAAGTTTTACAAGCTTTTTTATGAGCTTTGCTTTAGGTTTACGAAATCAGGACTAATATCTGAAAAATGAAAGATGATCTCTTATCTTCCTTGTCAAGTTTTTATAACTCCCTGTTTGTGAAGACAGAAGAGCCATTTGGAAAAGTGTTTTACTCTAGCAGCTCTTTCCAGGGATAAAGAAATAATGAATTAAAGCAAGTAATTTTAGTGCTTGCAGTTACCCTCAACAGCAAAAGAGGTTACAATAAAATGGGGAGAGTATATTCACTCCAGTGCTTTTGCTGAGACATATTTTCCATATTGTGAGTATGTTAGATCCTTTTCTTTGTTAATCATGGAATAAAATATTGTATAGCATGGCTGAACACAGTATTTTATTATGACTGTAATTATGTCATCTATTAGCATCATAGCATTCAGGGACGTGCTTGGCATGGTTCAAACAAACTAATGAACAAGTCTCTCACTTCTACAACATGTGCTGTCCACACAGTGGTAAGATACAGAGATGGGGCTGGAACTCAGCTGAGATGAAAGAGAGGGAAGGACTGACGGCTGAAGGAATAGCCAAATATAATAAATACCTATTAAAATCAATAACAGCTTTTCCATCAGCTTAAGTAACTTTTGGACCAAATCCTAAATGTACCATTTGGAGGATTTATAGGTTTCTTTTAATAGACATGAACAAAAGCCTTTTTTATTAAATTATGCATTTGCTGCTGTGGCTTATGGAAAGGGCATGTATATCTCCTACCAGTGTGACAGACCTCAGCTTTGACAACACTTGTTCATTTGTTCAGCTTTACATGGTGAATAGGCTTAGTGTGTAACATGAAGCATGTATACAGGGCTGGGGCTTTTCTTAATTGTAGAATAATTTCATCTGGAGATGTAACAAATCCAGGCCTGCTTTTCTCTGATATTTGGTTTTGGTTTTAATCTTGACTCTCTCTTTCTGGTTCCTTGAACCTGCATTGCTGTGCAGAGAGCACCATGGGGAGCTGCACCCATGCAGAACAGCCTTGTGGACCCTCGTTGAGAGGCAGCACAGAGTGTGGGCTTATTGCTCTCAGGCCTCATGACTGTACAGATGATGTAGTATCACCAAAAGAGGAGTGGCAAGCCTTTGCCAAGTGCTTTGAAAGAGTGGCTATCCTCATGAGACAGTTTTTTCCAGCCTTGAAAATCAAGTAAAGAAAGATAAGTCCCTAGAGAGGCTTAGCTTTGGCAGAAAGATCATAGTTGAAAACCAATACGTTTAGGTTCTCCTATTGGACAGGTTTAGGTCACTGTACTCTCCTCATGTAGGGTTTCCATCTTCCCTTTTCAGGCATCAAACATACACCAAGGGCTGAAGAGACAGCCTATGTGCAGGGTCATGCACATAAAATATAGATGTTAGAGTGCAGTTTCCTGTTACAGTCAAGCTTACCTGTCACTGCTACCTCAAAAGGATGGTGGTCCCCCAGTATCACCTCCTGCTCCAGCCCATGAGCTCCTGCTGTCTTTTTGGACCAACTCCTCTATTGATTCAACTACTCAAAAATGAAGAATAGATTCAACTTCTTTTAAGAATTCTAAGCTTAAAATGATGCTGATATTGCATCAAGACCTTTGGAAAATAGAGGTTGTAGAACAGACAAAACCTTTGTTTACTTTGGAGATTTCATCTTTCATGTTCTTTTCTTTTAAAAAGGAATCTGTTCTACTCTATAAAAATAGTTGTAGAAAAAATAATGCTTTTATATTACAACATAAAACTCCAACCCTGAGTACTTTGCTGTTGAAAACTGAAACCAATGATTTATCTGAAAAGGCTCCTGAAACAGCTGAGGGAAAGACCCAGTTCTTCTATCTTCACTACACTGCTTGAATCACCAGATCCTACTGCTGTTTTATTTCAGTCTGTTACTTTAGTGCCAGGAACATCTGCAAGCTTCATGAAGTAATGCTTCTTTCAGGAGTAGATGTGGCACTTAGGGGGATGGTTTAGGGATAAACAGTAGTGTAGGGCCATCAGTTGGACTTGATGATTTTGGAGGTCCTTTCCAAGTGTGATTAAGTTTCTATGTTAAGTTAAAAGATATACCCAGCAAATATTTCAGACTCACTCAGAATCAGGATATTCAGGAATTTGAATTCACCCATGCTATGTTGTCCTTTGCTTTCACATGGCTTCTTTCTTTAAATTAATTGCAACTCTAAATGTAAAGTCTGCCTGTGAAAAGAAGGGGTTGTTCCAGATGCATTTACATTAACAAAGTACTTTGGGGGGGAAAACAAAAACCAACAACAACAAAAGAGAGAGAGAAGAAAAACTTTGTTAACTTCTTTCAGAAAACTGAAGACACAAGCCTTTAGCAGCAGACTTGAAAAGAATTCCCTAGTGAAAGCCCTTCATTGTTCAGAAGCATGTAGCATCCTTATGTTTTCAAATTCCAGTATCATATATTTCTATAGTCCAGCCAGGGATAAAAGTAGATGTGCCAAAATACTATGAGAAAGATTCATTTCAAATGTTACTGGACCTAACAGGAGCTGGACATGGAAAGAAAATCATGAGAAATCCATATTGTTTGAGATTTATTGATGATTTTGTAGATCCCAGATGTTCTAATGATTTATGTAAGCTACAAAAATTTGAGGGTTTATCCAGAATCAGTTCCAAGATTTTCAAAATTTGTCTATCACTTGTCTTAATGACCCACTGAAGCTGAGCTGATGAAGTCAGTCTGTTTTCCCTTAAAATGTAGAACAGCTGATGAGGCCAATGGGAGAGCCCAGAGAGGATGGGGATGCTTACTCCAATCTGCTTTTCAACTGGAGACCCAGGCAAGCCACTGCTTGCCTATAGGGACAACCCATGCAGGACAGAAATGCAAATCTGGGTATAGTTGGGATGCCTATGTCCCCAGCTTCCACTGCTTTTATTCTCAAGGTGGGAATCTGCTGTGAAGCTGAGCTGGAAAGTAACATTTGGATCTGTAACCTTCCTCCTCTCTTCTGTTTCATATATAATCAGCAGTCATGGCACTGATTCTTCTAACATAGCAGCTGTTCCCTGGGTGATTTCCTCAGAGGTAGCACAACAGGGGAAAAAATCAAACATGTAAAAGTTATTATCAAAGTTACTTTACTTCTTTAAAACATGGAAATCCTTATTCTTCTGGCATTACTATGCAACAGTTTAAAGAACAAAATGTTTTTAATGTTTTGCATGGAGTGACATGGAGTTAATAAATCAACAGAATCTGCCTAACTGCAACATTTTCATGGGTCCAGTGGAATTCTAAGCAAATAGCAGGTTTGTGAGAATCAGAAGTCACTTGCATTATACACACAATTTAATGTTCAAAGGAGTGTAAAAGATGCTTAAGTGTTAATATTTTGTGTAGTCTTTGCTCTCAGTACTAATTGCAAGCCATTAAAAATAATGTTAAACCATAGCTGTTAGCACTGGCACAGCCCCAAGCAAACACTGAACCCTCACAGAAGGGGGTTAATTGGTACAAGAAGAGGTAATTTATTAAGGAACACTGAAACTCTGTATACACCTAAAGATCAGACTGAACTGCAGAAATCTTGTGTGAATATTACATTTGATAATCAGATTTTTTTTTCCTACACTGCACTTTAGAGTCTCAATCTATTCAGAAAACTGAAAACCAACAAGATTTTCCTACATGGCTCCAATAAACCTTTATCTGGTGCCCTTCAGTCTGCCACTTCCCCCCCTGCCCTCCCTGGAAAGTCTGTTGCTTACTAGAACATAAGCTTACTGCAAAGAAAAGCCAACATAACAATCACACCAAGCTCCCATTGCTTTCATTTGCTAAGTTTGCCACACTGTGCTAGACCCTTACCAGTCTTGCACAGGTCTAATTACCTTTTTCTGGCTTTATAAGCTTATATTTTTATAAATATTCTTAAAAGGCCATCTTCTACAAAGGATATCTGATCCCCTAAGGCACAGGAAGGCAAATGGAAGTGGGTAGCAGCCAGTTCTTCTCACCCCACTGTCTCATGAACAACTTTTTCTTTCAATGAGTGCTCAGAAAAAGAGTTTAGTTGTTTAGACATCAGGAGTGGAGTTCTGTCTTCAAGCCACCACGTGCCAGTGTGAGGCTGGGATGTACCCTCCCTCCAGTAAGCCTCAGGAGCAGTGATAGCCATACCTTACATTGTCATAGCTTTGATTTAAAGAAGTATTTCATTTCTCTCTGTGCAGATCCCACTCTTGCAGCTTGTTTTAGTGTTGTCCTGTACTTTTGATAACAAATGACACTAGCATAGAATTGGTGCCTGTGAAAGGAAAACCAAACATGTTTACTAGTTATGAAGACTTCAGATTTTCTCATTTTGGATTCTCATATAATAAACCCAAACTTTGAACTTGAGAAAATGATAAGAACCTTTGTGACTTTATGCATAACAATTATTTCACCTTTAACTGCTAGTTCATAGCACTTAACAAGGATTTTGTGTATAAAACTGAAGCAGCTTAAAATTATGTTCAGATTAAAACTCAGTTTTGAATAACAATCCTAATATTTTCAGATTTCATCTGCTAGTTGAGCTATTTTCTTCTATTTACTTATTTTCTAAGCTTTCTTGCTTATTCATCACTTTTATTTTTCAACTCTAAGGCCTTAAGGCTTTCCAAGCAATGTTCAAGTATTTATCACCCAACTGTATTCAAAATATTATTCTAATTCTGTGTTTTCTCATAAATTGTCATCCAAAAAAACATATTACATAATTCTAGCCTTCATTTTTGCACTACTTTATGAGCAGAGCTGCTTAACTCTGTTCTACTTTCAATCCCAATCCATTCTGAATCCAGTTCCAGGACCCAGCTCCCTGAGTCTGGTTCCCATCTGCTGCCTAGTCCACAGTACCAGTGGTCATGATGATGTAGTTGCAGTCAGGGGGGTTGGATTCTGTATTGGTTTTGTGTATGTATATATATATATATATATATTTCAGTTTATTATTATTGTTTTCATTAAAGTAGTTCTAGTTTCTTTTCCAACCCACAAATCTCTCTCCCTCTTATTCCTCTTCCCTTCCTCTGTGTGTGAAGGAAGGGGGCAACAGAGAGAGTCTGTCCTGGATTAGTGACAGGCCCAGCCCTAGTCCTTGACAATTTGCAAGGACTGGAGACTGAAAAGCATTGTGGAAGATGTAATCCATCCAAGGAGGAGCTCAACTACAAAGTCTGCTTTTTTTGTGGTTATGCAACTCAACAGGCAGGTATAGGTTAACAAATAAGTTGCACAGAATGTTTCAGTTAAGCACAAGAAATTCTTAGCATTCCCATTAAGTGCAAGCCAGCCTGAAAGGACTCTTTCACTAAATATTGTGACATTTCTGCAAAATAATAATTTATAATGGCAGGTTTTAATTTTATACAAAGCCATTCTGGACCTCAAAACTTCCCTAGGTATCAAGGAGTTCTCAATTAAGCTGCCCATCACCTCTCTCTGCACAGGTGTCTACACTAAGCTGCGTGCGTGTTAATGTATCTTAAAGCACAATTAAAGCAGCAATGAAATGATGAACAAGCACCCCAGAAATGTCAAGTACAGTACTAAGCATGCTTTTCAGTAGTCTCATATCTCATGCAGCTGGGAGTATGGTCCCCCAGATTATTTTATTGACATGACATGGGTACTGCCTCAAAAACTACTACTACAATGCTCTATAGAGAATTCCCATGTCTTGTAATGGCTTTGGGGCTCAGAAACACCAGCACAGCATGGAAGATTAGCCTTTGTTATCTGTATAGCACTGCAGGATACTGGATACCTTGCAAATGGTACACAAGGTGCAAAAATGTAACAGACTCTACATACATGATCTAAGGAACAGGAAACAAGAAACAACCTTGCTTACACAAAGGCTTTTTACCATAAACTTGAACTTATGTTGAAGGAGTTGTTCAGAGCTGTTTGTTTGGTTTATGTCCTTCTCTGATATGTTTGTAAAATGTGATGAGCCTCACATGGCAGAACACTTGCCTTGTACACTTGTTGCTAATAAACATACATTCATACATATATATATATAAATATGGTAGTACCATCCTTAGGACTAGAAACTGAACCTCACATGAACCATCAGCACACAATAAGATACTTTTTATTAAGACAAATATTTTGAGTATAAAAGGTATTCAGTACACTACTGCAGAAATTTTCCTAATGGTACTGTTATTGCTTTAAGCAATCTACAAAAATATGTTTCTATCAGAAATATTCTTCCCAACATTCCTTAGTTTTGTTTATATTTCAGTTCATTTCTAGGCTGAAGTGAAGCAATATATTTAGCTAAAAAACATATCATGATGTACAGTGCTATCAAGAGCAGCATATACCTTTCAAAGCAGACACAATGCTCCATTTGCATTCACTATATGAGATGGCTTTGGCAAATAAATCTTCAGATAAGCCACAAAACAGGGAGGCAAAACCAGGCAGAAACCAGAGGCAGTGGAGTTAGTGAATAAAAAGGAGGCTCTAGGGAAACTCCTTCTAATGTTACTTACACATACATATATCATGCACTTCTGCTGAATCAGAAGGATTTGTCTTTTTTATATTCACATATGCCATAAACAATATGAATGACAGGATGGTATAATTTTATACAGAAGAAAGCAATAAAAGGATATCTACATTTCAAGTTCAGATGTTCAAAAGGTAAGAGATGCTCCTAACCTAGTTTGTTCTGCTTTTGTTCTACTCTCCCTCCTGGAACTCCCTATACATCTGGGTATTTAATTACATGATCACATGCAATCCTACACAAGATTTTTGTTTCATTTCATGTACCTTAAAAGAAGCAATGATGACAAAATGATAGGGAGCAACCTTTTGGGTTTTATATTTTAAATAATCCTATAGTTTTAGAAAAACTAATCAAAATCAAATTCGGCTCTGAACTGATCCAAAATAAAAAGATCTGCATTGACTTAAAACATTTACTTCCATATGTTCACCCAGCTACTTAATATGAATGTGTGATGAGAGACAGAAAAGGCAGAAATGGTTTATTGGCACTCATTTGGGATGATGCATGTAATTCTCTTGTGTCTTCACCACTTACAATACAACCATCCCAAAATGATGCCTTTAAAACCTGCATTTCAGATCATCCCATCGTGTGCTTAGCCTTTGTATGATGCACACAGTAATTTAAAGACAATGCAGCTTAAGAACTCCCTGAAAATAAGTTCAGATTTTACAAATTTCAGGCCTTTTTCTTGAGTATGCTCTATGCTTAACAGACCAGGTGCTTTAGCTACTGGCTCCAGCTGCCTGGGACTCAGCAAAAGCCATTAAAATTTCATCTAGTGATCTCAGATCGCTTTCCTAGCCATAAAACTGCCATGGTTTTAAGGCTTTTTCTCCCTTGACTCTTCTGAGCTAAAGAGCAGGTCAGGTGGGAAACCTGGGAAAGATTGTTTTCCAAATCTTCCATTTTTAGTCTTGTCAAGCAGTGAGATAAGTATCTGAAACACATCATTTATCTAGAAAGAAATATTGTCCATTTTGGCTATAATCCTGTGATGAGAAATTCCAGATTCCAAAAAGATGGGAAGCAGTGATACATAGGATGCTTCAGATTCCTTAATGACATCTGGTCAGAAAAGGGCAATAGTGTAGGATATCAGGTATAATTTCAGTAGATATTAATTAGTAGGCATCTTTTAATGGAGAAGAATGAATGTGATTTTATCCTATAACAAATTCTCATGGATGAAGTGGAAAACTTTCACTATTACAGCTCTAGACAATAATTCAAGGTCTCAGGTTTTGCTCTCATTGCCATTTCTGTTTTTTTCTTGTTACCTTGATGAGGAAAGTGTCTTAGCAGTAACTCTTGTTCCTGCTTGGATTAGTGAGAATTCTTCAGTAATGGGACAGAATTTCCCCTTTAATAGTTTTATACCACCTCTAAAATGAGTACATAGAGGAAAATGTAGTCAAAGCACTCCTGATATCTTTCTTCAAATAAGACATGTTCTGACATTCAAGGAAAAAGAAGTGCAAAGGGTTTGCATAAAACCATTTTTATTTAGCATGCTAAAATCTGACCTTATACTTTGGACAATCTTTGAATCATTAAGTCTTCTGGGAAGAACTCAAGTCTAGTTTGTTTTAAATAGAAGTTAATTATAGAGCCTGCACTAGACAGTAAAACCTATTTGCTTGAGTATCTTTAGGGTGTGTTTCAGCTTAGTGGCAAGACTGGTCTGGAAAGATTTTGCAAGAGCAGAGGTCTTGAAGGTGCAGTATTGTCTTAGTCAGATCTAACCCAGCCTGAAAATGTATGAACATTGCTGGGTTCATACACCTTCAGTAAGAAGACACATGCCTATCTCTCCCCTGCTGGACACTGAATCTCTGGGCAGGGAACACACTGTGCTCATTGTAGAGACACTTTATTATGGCTATTTTGCCAGCTTTTATGAGAAACTATTGGAGAGTCAGGATAAGGATGGGATTGATGGGGCTGATATCATGGAAAATTTCCTATTTTAAGAACTGAGGTGCTGTGCTCTTTACTTTTGGTGACATTTTCTCAATTGAACCAGGAAAAATAAAATATTTGATTCTTCCTTCTTCACCAGATGTGCAAGAAAAACCAAGAATTTCTGGATATAAAGGTATCATATGAACTCCAGATCAGTGAAGCATGCCTGTGTATGAACTCAGAATTCCCAGCTGGCTTCAGGAAGAGTTATTTTTCTTTCAGGGATACCATTTGTTTTCCATTATAGCCACCTTCTGTTAACATTTTTCTGAGATGAGACCTTCTATCTAATTGTATTCATCCACAGCTCAGCCTATGACTGACTTTCCTGGCACCACATGTCTGTGTTTGTCCTGAATCCAAGATACTCCAGGAACTTTGTGACTATCTATGATCATTTCTTCCTTCCCCATCTAAAAAAACCAAACCAAACCAAAAAAAAAAAGCAAGCAACCAACCAACCAAAAAACCCCACCCTCTCTGGGAAGAGATAAAGACATAATTGAAAACCAGTAATAACTTTATCATAATCCCACAGAAAGTTCATGGGCACTTGTAGAGTGAAATGTTTTCAAAATAAAGTGGGACATCCCTCAGCTGCTGTGCAACTTTCCTTCTTAAAATTAATTGTTTCATGTGTTTCACCTGCCATTTCTGAGGGAAGACTGCAGACAGAAAAGGGTGGTCTTGTTTGGTTCTCTCAGCTGCATCCATTGAAGGCTCTCTTTTCCCATTTTGCAATGAAACTGTGTTCCTGTCTTTTGACTTCTTGCATAATTTCTCTTTAATCTTTTGTCTGAAAATCCTTTTCTATCTCATCTTCTGTTTTCTTCCTAGATGACAAACCTTTAAACTCTCTGTGACCTGACCTCTGGTTTTGAGACTTTCAAACCACCAAAAAGCTTTTCCCTAGTAGTTTCTTTACTAGACTTCCCCCCTTTCCTCTTCATTGATATCATTTGCAAGTGTCTTTTCAGAACAATTTCTTGAAGGAATTGACATCTCTCCTGCAGCTTCTGTATCCCTTCATTTGCTCTTCTTTCAATCCATTCTTAGAATTTCTTGTCCATTCTTGTCCTGTCACTGGGCATCACTGAGANTCATCCTTCCATCCACCAGGACCCCCAGATCCCTTTCCCCTTCACTGCTCTCCAACATCTCAGTCCCCAACCTATACTGATCCATGGGGTTGGTCTTTCCCAGGTGCAAAACTCGACACTTGCCCTTGTTGAATTTAATTACACTTCTCCCTGCCCAACTCTCCAGCCTAGTAGCTTTCAATAGGGTTATAATATTTCTCTTGTTCTTCTTAAATCTGTTTACACTTACAGGCATGTAGAAAATTAATTTCTTATGTTTTCCCAAAAATACAGCTTGGTTTGTCCAATCCAGTCCTCACAGTCATAGACAGCCACACAAAAGATGCACATCTTCTATCAGTCCAGAAAACATACTACATGCATCACAGAATATCACAGTTAATGTCAGTGTGTGTGTGTGTGTGTATAGATGCATATATGTTATGATAATACCATCAGTAAAAGACAGAAAGGTTCAACTGTGCTTTATATAAAGTAAGTGGAAGAGTTTTTGTTTCCCTGCTCATCTAGATCTTTTTTAAATTGGTGTCCAGATATATTCTTTCCCTTGTAAAATCACACCATAGCTACCCAATCAGTGGCATTTCTGAAAAGGGAATGATGTGAAGGTAAATATTCCCTGGGAAGGTATAGAGAGAGTTCAGCAGAAGCAACACTTGTTCCTGACAAACTCTGTGTCTAGAAATAGGACAAGCACCTGAAGTGAAAAGCAGTTTCTTTCCTGTGCTATCATCGAACAGAATCAGTTCTGTCCTAACCCAAAACAGGACACATGTGGAGATTGAATTAAGGAATTCAGATTTGAAAAGCTTGAAAACTTCTAAACAAGATACCAAAATTTTAGCTGATCAAAGCAGTATTGAGGCTGTTTTCCTGGGAACACAAAGATACTGATGCAAATTGGAGGTCCAATTCCAGATAGTTCCACCTGCAAGACCTGCAGACAGTGGTGATGAGGTAGAGCCAACCCTGATGCAAGCCCTTCTCATGTTGAAAGAAACAGATTTTCTCCCAGTGAACACCAAAAATTGCTCAATTCTATGTACCTTTTTTGATACCTGCCACAAGCTAGGAGGCGTTGTCACCTTTCTTACATGACTTTATAGTTTTGGCTTTCCGTAAAGTTTTCTGTTGCATCAATAAGAAAGCAGAGAAATTACTTGCCTGAGAGGTAAATCTGAAGACTCAGAGGCCATCCAGCTGCCTGAAGAAATCAGCCTCATTTTCCCTCTACTGGGGCAGGGCCCTCAAACTCTACAGTGTTTTTGCTGAGAAGAACCACACCCGAGATACTGACTTTTGATATCAAGTGTATGTGTGTGTCAGATGACAACTCAATGTGTTGCCTACTTCCACAGTGAAAACATCTCCAGAAGTTTGGAGTTCCCCTCCTATCTAAGACAGAAGGATCCTGTGTCCACAAAAAGCAAATAGCCTGACATTCATTTTAACTTATCTGTGCACCTTGATAGCTTAAAAGGGAAATATTTTTCTTCCTGAAGAGTTTCCAGGATAATTCATCAGTGTTTGCTTGGTGTTCAGATTTTGCAGTAATATGCACTAGATAAATATGTAGACAGCTTAGTTTCATTACACAGATATCTATCCTGTATGTTATGAAAAAATAGATGGAAGGAGAGGCCATGTTCTTTGAAATACACTGTAGCTTCATCTGTTGGTTCCTGAAGAAAGGCATATTTACCTTCTATTGATCATTTCCTATTGACTTAACAAAAATATTGAGAAAAGGGATGAGGTGTGTTAAAAGCATTTACCAAACTTGACCCTGGTTTGCAATATCAGTGGAAACTTGCCATGCTTTAAAAGGTAAGGGAAAAAAAGAAGAAGAAAAGAAAAAAATAAAGATGCTAAAAATAAATGGGTGAAAGAGAAAAGTTCCTGTAATTTAAGGTTTAAAATATGAGCCTGAGTAATCAAGGAAAGTATTTTTACTGCCCTGTCAATATTTTTCCTGGAAACTCTGGTAAATAGACTTTCTTTAGATCTGCAGTGTGCGTGCCTAATGGTCTTAGGTGTCTCTTACCACAGAAAACTTTATCCTGAAGAAATACAGTAAACAGGAACTCTGTGGTTACGTAGTTCCTGAAAGGAAAAAAAAAGAGAAAAGGAAAGGAAAGGAAAGGAAAGAAAAGAAAAGAAAAGAAAAGAAAAGGAAAAAAAGAAAAGAAAAGAAAAGGAAAGAAAGAGAAAAGGGAAAAGAAAAGGAAAAAAAGAAACTTCTTCACTGCCACAACACATAGACAATTTATGCTGGTTTAAGAAGCTGTTCTCTTCTATTTTGAATCTTTCATGTCAGCCTTTGTTTCCATTGCATTAAACCCCCCTGCTTTTAAAACCTACCAGTGAACTGGATCATGTTTTTTCAGCCATTTGAATAACCATCCCTGTAACCCCAGGAGCCCTGCAGAAGTGCTGTAAAGCAGAAGGGAGTTTTGTGCCTTTCCAAAGCTGTATTTATTTACTTTGCTGGAGAAAACGATCAGCCATCTTCTCTTCTGAATCAGCAGCTTGTAAAAGCTGTGATCCATCCAAGACTGAACTAAGCTAGAAAAATTATCTCAAGATCACTTAGGCACATAATTCTCTCTGATTCAGTGTCTCCTTAGTTATTTTTTTTAACCACACTCTTCTAAAGCTGCCACTTGTGCAAAAGAAATAGCACAAGATCTTGTTGGCTCTGCACATCTCCCATCGGCTGCAGCTCATCCCCATAGCCTGGTTCCTTGAGTCATGCTGATTCCATGTTCACAATGAAGTCCATCTTTCCAGTCTCCCAGATGGATGCACAGTCCAATTGTTTCACACAGGGGACAGTTAGCATTACAAATAGTATATTAGCAGGGGAATAAACCTCAGTGTTCCATGGTACTGCACTGCCTGCAGACCAGGTGCTCTGTTATTGTGCCTCATCGGTATGAGCTCAGTCTATTCTTGGCCACGGCACTGATCAGAAACAATAGTTACAAAGAATATCTTCTTCTCTTAATGATGAAAGTAATTATAATATGAGGAAGAATCACAAAAGATGTGACCTCCAGCATTGTATAGAGATGCAGAGACATTATGGTAATATTATCTGAAAATCAAACAAGGCCAAGACAATAATGAAACAACAACATTGTGTTTAGATTCTAAATAGTTAATTTTCCTGAAAGATAAATTGGATTCATGTTAAACTCACAGGTTCAAAAAAAAGGAGTTTATTTGACTCCATTTATCTGATGATCAATTATTTTGCTATACCCCCATCTGTGCAAGTTCACTCCTAGCAGATAGGAAGCATGCTGAATGCACTGTAGGCTTGGCCTCAGCCCTTCCAGGTTGCAGTCCAGTGAGGAAGCTGAAATTTGGCAAATATCCCAAGCATTATCCAGTTATGGTGGCTGGCACATTCATGAGATGGATAGGATGGATTGGTGGGAGTGGTAATATGTTAAAGCATCAGTGTAATGCATCAGTATGCCATGCTGCTCACCTCACCCCTCTCCCAGAGTTACTTCTCCAGGGAAGAGAGGTGGCCATTATGTATTCAAATAAGCCTAAACTCATGCTCTTGCTGCCTCTGTTCTTATAGTAACACCAACACTGGCAGAGGCTGGGACATGTGATTGGGATTTATGTCACTGAAGTCTTTTTTTTTTTTAACTACACTGCTTCAGCCTTGTGCCATCAGTACTACAGGCAGAAGAATTAATGAAATTAATTTGCAGAAGAATTAATGAAAAAACTCTTTTGGAATCAAAACAAAAACACCTACCACTTCTAATCCAGTGTGGTAGTTGGATTACTAAAACAAACCCTGTGACTGCTTTTAGTAAGCTAAGCTAAATTATACTCTGCTTAATAAACTTTTGTCTAGAAAAAAATCTTGACACATTTGTTAGCCTGTCCAGGAAAAGGAAGGAAGAATTTTTCTGGACTTTGTTCCTCAGCAGTGTCTTAAAACTGGCATTATTTTTTCCTGACTTCTTAGGGGGTTCAGACCCCTTCAGAGAGAAGAAAAATGCATCCACTACTCTAGCATATTGAAGAGACAGGGTACCAGTGATTAATGTGCCTCTTAATTTCATTGTAATTCTTTCTAAATAATTAATATCTTCCTTTCAGTTCAAATGCAATTAATTCTCATTTCAGTCTGACAAGAACCCTGGGTCAGTGTATACACTCAGTTTTATTATAAATAATTTTTAGACCATTTATGAGTCTACAATCAAATTGATTTCTCATAAATTATTTGTGGCACTGTTAATGTTATCTATTATATGAGCATAGTATCCTTCATGTGAATGACTGGTACATATTGAACTTCACAGATAACCAAAGCACAATGCTTTAAGCCTGGGATACATCTTTGAGGTCAGTAATGGCTTTTGTTGAACTGGAGTTAGAATCAGTGGCAAGATCAGCATGAACAACTGAAAAGCACAGTTTAGAGACACCTTTTGGGGAGTGGTCAGTCCAAACTTCTCCAAAAGCTGCACTTAGTCCTGAAAATTTTCAAGGAATCTTCTAAACCCCAATTAAGTTGTTAGGAAGCAAATCACAGTGTCTTTTTCCAGCTTCCCTTTAAAATCTTCAGAGGAAAGGAGTTTGCAGAGGTGGAGCTGAGGTAGAGGGACAAGCAGATGGAAATACTCATCTAAAGTTAAAGATACAACATGAGTGCTCAGGTGTTAAAGCCATTCTGATCCTCACCTTTCCCCACACCCCAGTCAGGATAGGACCCCTCCAGTCAGCAAGCTGCCTCTGGTGTCCCTGCTCTGACTTTCTGAGGGCTCCTGTTCACAGTACTAATGAGTCCAGGCGTGTCTTCCCTGGCTACAGTGATTCCCACACACTAATCACACCAGTGCTGAAATGGGCACTAATGCTGGGCCTCCACCAACCTCACTGCTAACTCCTCTGAGGACTGGCAGGGCTCCCTCAGCGATAGCCATGTATTTAGGGCACGTAGCAGCCATGCTCTGATCCACCCAGCAGCAGCACGAGATCTGTTCATATGCACAGGGTTGTGCAATAAACAAAACCTTAACTGCATCTGAAAAGCTTTTCTCTGCTGAGCTTTCAGCTTTGTATTGTTTATTTTTGTTCAACAACAAAAACAGATGTTTTCTGGTGGTTTTTTTTTCTTTTTTCCCTTCTCCAGATGTACCATTTAAAAATGTTGTCAGCTGTTCAAAGACACTGCTGATTTTTGGAGAGCAGAAAGAGCTGTGGGAAGTTAGCTATCTGGCACTGGAAATTGGATTTTCTAGGTGTACAGTCCATTTTTGTTTCTCCAGTGGACACACTGTGATTAAGGATTCACTTAGGAGTTCTTCGAAGGGTCCCAGTGTGGCTTAGGCCCATAGCACACACTACACACACCTCAGCAACTTGGACCTTGCTAGGAGCAGAACATGTATTACTGTACAGACCACAGCTGCCAAGACACACAAATTCTCTGTGTGATTGCTTGGGTTTCTGGTCTCTCTCTTGTTGGGGAGAAAATGTCATGATTACATGGAGACTTAGCATGAGAGGCCACTGTAAAAAACAAATAGAATGGAACCATATTTTCTGACTGGAAACAAAACCACAGTTTATCATCAGATTTTTCCTGCAGTAGTGTTAATTCAAAGTATAACTAGTGCTACATTTTTCATACAGAGAAATAAATAAAGGGTATTTTTCTGAAGGTTTTGGGGTTTTCTTGTTGTTGGGGGGGTGTGTTTGTTTCTTTTATTTGTTTGTTTTGGATTTGTTTGGGTTTTCTTGTTTTTCAATAAAAGCAAAGGCCAAAAGGGTCTGACTGAGTTCTACATTTAGGTTTAGGGAGCAGTTTCTTCAAGTGTGCATATTTTGCTGTGATTACATATTTATCTCAATGCTTATATTACACTAGTGTGTTGGATTTTATATGTGCAGCAAGGTGAAGGATAGTTATCAGAATTTGTAGCTGGTGTGAATCCATCACATCTCAAAAATATACATTTGGCTTTTAGGCTTCTAATAAGGGAGAGACTTTCATAAGCCAGAAGATTATGGTCTTGATAACTTGAATAAAACAAAGACTGCTGTTACTTCTACTTTCTTGTCTGATGATCTGAACTCAGTGGTGGTTTTTAAAAGCTTCAATTTACATTTATGTGCATTTAGACTTTCCCCACTCATACTTAATAGTTTCATATTTCTTGTAAGGCACTGCTCTAGAGAGGAACCTGAGGAAGGCTTAATCCTGAAATTCAAATCCATTATTTAATAAATAGGTACATGGAACTGTAGATTGAAAACTTTCCCAACACTGAATCAAGTAAGAACATTTTTGTTCTGCAGTGTGTATTGCTATTGCATTTTCTGTATCATCATGCTTTTAAACCCCATGCAAATTAATGTAGTTTCAGATGACTGTTTCCTTGGCTTCTATGTTAACTGTGTCAATCACTGCACTAACTTCATTACTGCAATTAGTTCATTACTTTCAGCCATACCACTGAAGACAGCTACAACCTGAAGGCTCAGCCCCCTAATAGACACCCTAACAGGCTTCCTAGTTCATGAATCAAGAATACACAGCATCTGTAGCCTCAAAATGGTGCAAAATTACCTGACCTCCAAGCAATTTACCAGGAAGATTGCCCAAAACCTGGACTTCCATTCATTCTGCAGAAAAGTGGAAATGTTTAAGTCTTGTTCTGAACAGGAATAAAACAATCCAGCTGAAATATCAAAGCAATATAAACTGGAAAATATAGAATCATGAATCTAGAGACTGATCTAGGACTTCTTTTTAACTCTTTCTAGAGTAAAAGGGAGCCACTGATGGCTTGGTCCATTGATGAACTTGATTGAAAAGGAGCAAATGTAAAACTAAACAAGGAAGTATTTCCTTTATGTTTTGTTTCCTCCTGGAAAATTCAACACCACAAATCATAATGGAGGCCAGGGGTTCCTAGGATTATGAAAGGCTTGGGTTATTTACTTGAGTAATACAATCACTCAGAGTCACAAGTAGACCTTAAGAAACCCATGGAAGCTAAACTTGTTTGCAGAAATAAGCCCCTTTCAGAGTGATTGAAGAGACATTCCTTCTGAGTAGATCAACCTAGATCTGCCTTGCATGCTTAACTGCATAATCCCAATTAGTCAGCAGCATTAGCCACTGTCAAACAGTCTTATCAAACTGTAAACTGTTGGTTTGATTCAGGCTTTATAACTGCATTCTGAGAATTAAGTGTTTATAAAGAAACACTCAGGACACAGTTGCACTGTTCTTGATCTATATCTTCTGTTGCAGTGAACAAAGAATTCTCACAGTAGAATGTGTGTGCCACTGAAAAGACAGTCAGCTATTCTCATCATTCCTGAGAAATCTATGTCCAACCTATTTTCAGAAATCTTTAGTAACTACCAGTATCTGTAAGCAGTCTGCTACTCATACTGAAAAAGATTTTTTGTAACATTTAAGTATGTATCTCTCCTGCTACACTGTAAGTTATTTTTCACTTTCAGTATGGAGAAGTTTCAATTTTCATCCTCTTTATTGTAGGCTAGTCTGTATTTGAATATTGTTATTGTGCTGTTCCTACCTTCAGCATATCCTTATAAAATAAATATTCTGTTCAATCTCTTGCAAGGCAGAGTGCTTCAGCTGGTGCTTCTCCATGATCAGTTTGTATGGCTTCTTTGTACAACACTTGTCTATAAAGCTTTTGTAAAAATGGCTTTGAGGTTTTTCATGTTCAAAACCTCAATATGCTCATTTCATCTTATGGAACTTCAACATGACAAGTGACTAACCTATAAATAAAGTTTGGTCCAAACCTGACCAAAATGAAAGAATTCCCTTACCATCTCTGGCTGGTAAACTGGGGACAGACCAAGGAAGTAATTTAATTTTCTAGTAGAGAGAGCATAAGTCTTTTTAAGGAAAACCACTCCACCAGCTGTTTCCTTTGCCCTCTTACCCCAAATCTCAGCTCCAAGTATGTTCTCAAGCTGATCATGTTGTTACTCCAGAGATTGCAGTATGTTTATTTTTGTCATTTTAAGTGGTATGTTATCTAAAGATTTTAATTTACTGGAGAATCTGAGTTCTTTTAAAACCCTTTTTCATAAATGATCATCTTATCAACATTGGCCCATTATAATGACATTTACTACATTTCATTTCAATAAAACTTTCAAAGAGTGGAAAAAGAAAGGGTTGATGGATGGTAAGCTAAGTGAAGTTTGGAACATTCCTGTATTTTATCAGAAGACAGCAAACATGAAGCAGTATTTTCTGTTGTTCCTTTCCTGAGAAAGAGCTATTGGAAAAGTGAATTTCAAAATGTGATTCTCTCCACATGCACTGAAAATGTTTCAAACATCAGAAACTCAACATCATTAAAACTTAGTTTTGTCTATGTTATTTCTCCTCATAAGATCCTTTTCCCAGCAGTAGTAGTACTTGCATTATTCCCATTTCATTTGGATCAGAGGTAAGAGCAGGAATGGACTAGGGCTGCTCTTTTTAACACAGAAATTGGGAAATCTAATAGTTGTAGTAGTAATAATAATAATAATAGCCACACAAATAATCAGATACCAGACTGGAATCCAGTTTGCTGGTTCTAAACAATACTGCATTCTGTGCAGGCAGCAAATATGAAGTGAGCACACAGTAAAACATGGTGTATTATGGTGACCTAGCCACTGGTCAGGCATATGGAGGTGACTGAGAGAGAGCCCATCAGCCCACTGACCATTGCTTGCTGAACTGGTTCTCTTTGAACTCTTGTTGTTTCTGATTCCTGCTCAAAAGTCAGCTCCAAAGCTAAGTTAAAAGAACCAAAATATCCAGAGAATACATGTACAACAAACTACAATGATTACTTAATTCATTGCCATTTGGACAGATCAGTTTCCCCTGCTGCCCTAGAAAGAAGATACAGAGCTGTAGTATTAATCCATTTTTTGATGTTTTAGCTTCAGTTTTAGCTATTTATTCAAGTCACAAGCAAATTGTGAGAGACTCAGACTTTACATTTGCTTCAACTAAATATATAAAGATTTAGATAATTATAGCCATTTTTGAACCTCTTCAGGCAGCACTCCAGCTGAAGACCTCACAAGAATATGGAGGCTGTCTTGTGAGATGTCCAGTACTTCCTGTTTCTGGTTAATATTTTGGCCTTCTCTGTTCCTGTCTTGGTATTTTGGCTTTTATCTGTTCCTGTCTAGGTATTTTGGCTTCCTTTGGTTTCTGTCCTAGCTGGAAACCAAAAGTGCAGATGTATGTGAAAATAGGAAATAGTGACTAGTATAGCTAAACTGAATATATAGTATTCTAAAGGTTTGATTCATGTTCAGATTTAAAAATGAGGAATAATTTGGTCACCTCTTGGTTTTTTCAAACCTCACATGCTTCTCCTTACCATCAAGCCTCTCAGAACAATATTTTCTTGTTGATTTGTGGCAGCTCTGCTACATGACTTGGCACTGTACTCTTTGTGATGTTTCAAACACCACAAAGATGACAATGAAATCAGCTGAAATTTTCTAAGAAGGTAATTGATCCATGTCTTCAATGGAAAAAAATAAAGAGAACAGGAAAAAAAATGGGTCAGGAAAGTTCCTACATGAATTTTTGAAGATAATTAGTGGGTTAGTTTCCTTGCAACAAGTGGGTATTTTCCAGCTGGCCAAGGGCAGCAATGATTTCAGATCCAGCATGTCTGATGAGTTTCTAATGAAATCCAAACAATGTCTGTCCTGGCTCTTTGCAAATAGAGAATTCTGTGCTGAAACCCTGGAAGGCTTTAAGGCATGAACTATTCTATGTCAGCTTGGAGATTTGCAAAGGTTTGCAAGAAAAGAACTTCCCAACAGGTTTAACATAATGGCTGTCAGAACTGCTTGTTCTTCTCACCACACTTGGACACATATTCTCCAAAAACACCCAATCCAGCTCAAAATGAAGCCTGTCTCATAGGCTCTGACATCAAAGACCCCAAAGTAGCTACAGTTGGTGAACCCTGGTGATTCTGGAAAAGTCCTTCAGAGCATCAAAGCATAGGTCATCCAGTATCCTGGGAGCTCCCTTCAACAAGGGGTGGCCAAATAAAAAAGAAAGGAGATGAGAGATTTAAAAATAAATTTTATTACACTGAAAATGCTGCAAGAGCCTGTGGACTCTGTTATTTCTAATATTTATAATATCATTTCCAAAAATTTAAAGACCAGCTGCAAAGTTTTAGGAATGGACAAGCAAACCAACAAAATGAGCCTAAGTACTAATGTGAGGCCACCCAGGTTCATTCTCTCAGTAGTTACCAAAGTAAATGTGGGATGCAGGAGTAGGTGTGTCTTCCCAGAGCTATGTCCTCTCTCAAACAGAGAATTCAGGCACCCTTCAATGCTACTCATCACTGTCCCACCTGTTTGACTTGGAAGCTCTGGGCAGAGCATGAAGTGAGAGGGAAGGAGCAACTCTGCTTCTGAAGTTGGCAGACTCTGTCTTGCAGAAGCAGGAAAGCAAGACAAGATGCAGACAAGCAAGATCAGCCCCTGGTGGCCTCTTGCTTCCACAATGGCAGCAGATCCCAATTCCACCCAAACTGCCAAAAGCCAGGGGAGGTCCTCCTTTTATGGATCTACCACCATGCTGCCTCTGGTGCAGCAGCTCCCAACTCCCCAGAGCTCCCTCTTTGCATCCTGAGCACTGTTGTGTGTGAATAAACTAGTCCTTTGCTGTGAGTCAGTCTTCAAGGGCCAAAAACTTCATATCCTCTGGAAACTGGCCAAAGTCTGAAGGTAACAATACCCCAGCCCAGGGCATGGCTGTGTTCCTAGAGAAAAATGGCTTGAAATGAAAAAAAAAATGCAATTTTCATGATGATATTTTTTGGCAAGGGATGAATACCAGAGTGACAGTCAAACTTCAAGAGCTTTGCTCTGACTACACAATAAGTAACCACTTACCTGTGAGTTATTTTATATTATGAACAATAATATTACTATATTATAATGAAAGGTAGTCATCATAAAATGGGAATTTGGCCTCCAGTGAACAGCTCTCTCCTGGCTGCCAGCAGGTCAGGACACCACTGCAAAGCCTGGTGGTGTGAGACTCAGGGCAGAGGGAATCCATATGGATATTTAGTTATTATGATCCCATTATCACAGGACTGAGGTCTTGGCATTAGAAAACAATTTTTCTGGGGGGAAGGAGATCTCTCTTGGGAGTTAACCCATGCTGTGTAGTTCTATGTGCAGTCACATGTCAGTGGTGTCGGTGAAGAAGAGGAATGAACTGTTCAGTGAGACTTGTCTGGATTCTTTGTTGTTATGATGTTCCATCTCCTAAGGTGACAGGTATTTGATGCCTTTTTCTATCCCTCTCCTTTTAAGGTTTTCAAGGAAGGGGGAGAAAGTTGTCATTCAAGTGAAAAACTGAGTAAGCAAATGCATTTGGCTCTAACATGGAAAGTTTATTCTGGAGCCAGAGATGGTTACTCTGAACCATAATTTTACACAGACAGTTACAAGCAGTTATCTTTGTGGATCCATACCATTTTAATGTGAAGTTCTTCAGTGTTGTATTTTTTAGTATTTTTCAATAAATAAAGCAGAATGAACTCCAGTGGTACGTGCTGCCAACTACTTTCCCAACCACTGCTCTTTGCAGAGAATAATATATAATGATCAAATATAAACTAAAGGATTAGGCTTGAAGAAATATGTCTTCAGGTTTAAAAGTTCATTTTATGAGAGAGATGGTCTTTAATATTCTTTTCAGGAGTTGGAAATTTAATTGTTTTTTCTTTAGTTCTTTAATTGTTAGAAAGGCAAAAAGCTCAGAAATCCAGTTTCATTTGTGTTCTCAGGAGTTTCTAGTCATTGCTCCATGTCACTGCAAGAGCACAGGCCAGCTTTCATAGGTGCTGAACATGAAAATTCCTATTTAACACTTCTCTGTCAAGAGATAATCTAAGCATTCTAAGAAGAGCACAGCATCTGGTCCATTTGATGCTAGTTGCCAAATATTAGCACAATGTGAAAGTCTGAGGGACTGTATTAAAATATGTCTCAAAGTTTGCTTGCAAGGTTTACTTGCAAAGTTTGCCTGAGTGATGTTGGACTGGGTGCTGGGCTCTGCAGCAGGAGTGGCAAGGAGGAAAACAACTTGCTAAGTACAGGTGTCAGCTGTCTCCACTGGGGCAGAACTTCTAATTGCCCTAAGGGCTCCCCAGGATACCTCAATGCCACAGCAACAGCCGGCCAAACACCAGGCTATGTGCATGGTGCATGCTGATTGGGCCAAGTCACCCCAGCAACAGCCACTGGGAGGATGAAAAGCCTTGTGAACAGCGTCCTGCATGGGAGATGTGTTGTACCTGGCATTGCCTTGGTAGTGCCTAGAATATTATGGGATGCCTACCCTATAAAAGGGCTTTTGAAAGAACAACTGCATGTACATGCTCTAGTGAAGACACAATGGTACCTGGTCTGCCACAGAAACAGCTGCATGTGTACTCTCTCTGTCAAGTACATAGTCTATCAAAGAAACAGCTGCACAAGAAGCTGTGTGTGTTCCACTGCTGAAGGATGGACCAATGGGATGTTGCTGGACCTAAGGGTGGTGACTGTATCAGCTGTCCTCTTGTCTGCTTAGTTTTCTTCTCTTTCTCTTCAATCTTTCCTTCCACTGAACCACGAAAGTTAGATCAGTTATAGCAGCATCTGACCTCGTTTGGGTCTTAATTTTCGCTTGTGAGATTGTACTCAAATCCTCTCTGGGCCTTTTAATCAGACTAGGACAGAAAGAGAGTGTTGGTTATTGCTTTTTCAAAGGTAAGACATATTAAACTTGTGCCAGACATAAAACAAAGGCAACACTCAAGTGACAGGAGACAGGCAAAGGGCAAAAGCCAGAGCTCACACTCTTACATGCGGCTCCTCATCAACTTCACACCCACACCAGCATTTGGGGGTGAGGCTTGCCCATACACACACCATTGTGTTTGGTTCCAGTTCACTGCTCCAGAGTTCTTTTGTCACTGTATGGAAAGGCAAAATACACCTCTCTGCATGTAAGTGGTGAAGATTTCACCTCACTCTGCAGTGAATCATTCAGGTACTTTCTCATGTGTGACACATTTCTTCAAAATATCTAGATTCCAAATACAGAATTTTGAATTACTCTGGCTTTGCATGTTCTAATTAAATATTCATAAATATTAGTTGCATTAAAAGACATCTTCCTAACCTCCTCTTGAGTGACCTTCTGTGTTTTTAACATCCTCCTAAATGATGCATTAGCACAAGGAGGGCATGAAGAGTTCAGCATTTCTTTTCTGGTGAAGAACATGCAGTAAAAAAATAAAAGCTCAGATATTGCAGATTTTCAGTCCTGCTTGCATTCTATTTAACCCTGAAATGCAATGTAAAGTATGTAATCTTTATATTTCAATAGAAGAGAAATTCAAGGCTCAAAAATCTCAGTGAAGGGACAATGGCTGTTAAATGGATAACCTCCATGCTTTCTAAGCACCCTAAAATAAAAACTACAAAAATAAAGTGCTCAGCTTTGCACTTTTTATCAGCAGTAGAACCTAAACCATAATACAAAGGAGATACACTCCAACACCTATGTAGGGCCACAAAGATGATCAAAGGACTAGGAAGCAGGCTATGTGAGGAAAGGGTGAGAGAGCTGGGTTTATTCAGCCTTCAGAAAAGAAGGTTTAGGGGAGACCTTATCACCATATTCCAGTATTTAAAGGGTGGCCACAAAGAAGATGGAGGCTCCCTTTTTACAAGGAGTTACATGGAAAAGATAAGGGAAGATGGATACAAGTTGCTCCTGGAGAGATTCCAACTAGGCACAAGTGGAAGATTTTTTCACAATGAGAACTATTAGCCATGAGAATAATCTCCAGAACGAAGTGGTGGGTTCCCCAACACTGGACACTTCTAGGATTCATCTGGGCAGGGTGCTGGGTTCTCTTACTTAGTCCATGCTTTTACAGGGAAAGGTTGGACCAAATGATTCTTGAGGACCCTTACAAGCTGGTACTCTATGATTCTATGATCCTCCAGTGCATATCATGATCACTCTTTGGTGATATAACAAGTTACCTCATCCTTATGAACTCAGATTTGAAATGGAGCAAATGAAAGTAAGGAAAACCAAAACCAAACCACTATTTCACTCTTTATACTTCTATACATCAAAACCCAAAAAGTCAGATCTTGAGAGATGTCAGTGGAATGTGAATTCAGTCCTATTGCAATATCTTAAGACTCTGAGTTTCAAAGCTGTGTTCACAAGAGGTGTATCACCCATAATTCTCAGAAGAGCAGATTGGCTGATTTTTGTGCAACCCTCTGATGTTCATGTGATGACAGAACAAGTCTATGATCCATCCTGGCATGGGTGTGGGTGCAGAAAAAGGAATGCTGGTGGAATTACTTCTGGGAAAAAGCTGGACTTCTGTATACAGGGTATAAACTTCTAAGTGCCCAAGGATGATGCCATTTTTCTGCTGCCATTGCAACACAACACTTCTAATCTCTTCATTTTATTGTCCTTGAAATCTGCCTGTCAGTTGGCAGCTCCAAGTTCAGTGTAACAGCACATTAACAGTGAGCTTATTAGTGACCAAAGTAGCTGTGAAGCAAAGTCCACACCACACAAGCTCAGAAATCCTTGTAAAATATCCCCTGAGGATGCCTGTTTCTAAAAATTTTACCTAAAACTGAAGCCAAGACTTACAGCTATGGGACATGAGACACTTATTACTGTAATTGCCCTGTGAGAAGGAATATGATCCAGAAGATTACTTACTTTCTCCAGACACTGGGAGGGCAATCATTTAAAAATTCTAGTATTTTTAACTGGCTGCAAAACTAAAACAGTGGACATTTCCCTAATTAACTTAATATCCTTCTAGATATCCCAACATGATGCCATCTAACTTTCACAACTTTATGTTCAGAACTACATTAAGTCAATGGAGCTTCCCTTTGTCATTATTCCCACTCTAATTTTGGGCAGTTATGATGGATGTTAAATTGTTCAAATAGTGTGCAAAGTAAGAGTGATATACTCTCTTTCCTCAGAGTTTAATGAGGGGGCATTTATGTGCACATGTTTTCATGTGCACATGAGGGACAGGAAGGTGGAGGGGAAAGAAAGGGAGTGAGGTTATGAGGTTACTTAGATCAACAATTAGTGACAAGCACTCCTGTGGCACCTGTGACAAGCAAGATTGATCAGGTATTCCAGAGCTCAGAAATACAAGGCATTTGGCAACCTCTGATCTCTTAATTCAATTGATTCTTTTCCAAGAGTTTTTAAAACTGATGACCCTTCCAAAGCTAATTAGATAGTAGGAACCAGAAAGAGGACACTGAAGAATTTTAATAAAAGGAATTGAATTGTTTCTTCATCTTCACAACCTGGGATTTATGAGGGAATTGCACTGGCTTTGTAGCAATGTAAAATAAATAGACATTAGATGATGACAGGGAAAATAGAATTGCTGCCAAAGCTAAAAAGAGCTTGGCAAAAGAAGAAAGAACTACTACATAGTCAGTCATTCTTTACTGCACAAACCTTTTCATAAGGCACAGAAAAGAGATATACAGAAATAATGGACCCTTTCTAAAAGATGAAAAGGACTTTCTATAGATTACATTTTTCACCAGCAAGGGCTAAGATGCATCTCTGCTGCTGCAAGATCTTACTGTTCTCTTTTGCCATTGAGAAAACTGATTATGGCTCACAAGGAGCATTTGCAGCCTGAACATATAACATCAGAAATAAATAACTGAAACCATGGATGGGGAAGAGGACAAAGTTGTTATGAGCATAAATACATTAAAGCCATATCAGTCAAACTCAATTCTCATATACTTCCTTTTTAACTGTGCCTTTCTGAACTAGGTAGGTTGCTATTTCATAAAATAAACTTCTAGTAAAATTGTGTTTCCAGCACTAAAAATAGCTTCACACAGAGAAAATGTCAATATTGGAACATTTAAAGAAATTGGAGATGGAAAAGCCTCCTTCTTCATGAGCTAAGCTATTTCCAACCCATTTTTATCTATTCAGCATCCAGATACAATCTAGGAACTATTCTGTATATTAATTAGCTGACACAGAATCACTAGAAATACTTTATATTTACTTCTGCTGGTTTAAATCATAAGACCAGATGTCCAATGGTAGTAAGTGTCACAAGAAAGACAGCTGAAATGTAGCTTGTCCTTGCTTTTACAGGGGCCTGAGAACCATGTGAGAAAGCAGGTGTGGCACAAGCCAGCCATCTGGTGCCCCATGCTGCCACACTTCCACTAAGGCTCCTTCAAGGGGTCTCCAGTGTGTTGAGTGAGGTGAAAGATCTCCTTTTTTTTTGCCTTACACCAGAGCAATTTTATTCTGATGGGTTTATACATTTGATTCTCTCCCACACACTGGCCATTTCCCATCAACCAATTAACATTTTAAAAGTGGTATAAGGCTCAAAGATAACTGAGTACCTAGAGTTTTCATCAAAACTGCCAGTTTAGTAGAGGAGGGAGCAAGTCCTCACTGTTCTTCACCCATGGGGAGATGATCACATAAAAGTCTGGTGTTGGACCTTCTGCCCAGGCAAAGCCAGAGGGGCAGTCACTGTGTAGATATTTCAGGACTAAATATAGTGTGGTTGTCCTATGGTCTGAGAGGTATCAAAGACTTTCAGAAGAGTTCTTGGGTTATTGGGAAAGGGAGAGAATTTATAGAAACTTAAAAAAATTGATTCATTCTATGTCTTTTCCCACTGTCTTTAGCAGAATTAATTTGAGGGAATAACATTTCAGCCATTGCCAACACTCACTGCACTTTAGTAACATATGTAGAAGACATAAAGGAAGGTTTAAAGCAGAGAAAAAAGGCATCACCTTTTCTGAGGTGGTAAATTACAAGTACAACAAAGGAATATGGCAGTGAGAGGTGCAGGAAAACAATTCATTGTAAAACTATGTGGGTGAAATCTAGGTCTACTGAAGTCAAATAAATTTTGCCATGAACTACAGTGGATTCAGGATTTTATCTGATATAAAGATGGCAGAGTTGAAAAAAATATCTCAGTGAATGAAAAGTGCATAGTTTTGTATATTAAGCAAAGTCTCTTAAATTCCTGGAAACAATCTATTTAACCATTTTAGGATTCCTACTCTGATTGTCCTTTCTTAACCATTACTTACATTATTCATGTTTAGAAAGAAAAAAGATCCTCCTGCAAATGACAAAAGCTTTTCTCACATGAGACCAGGGGATTATGTCTGACATGGTTTCAGAAGCAATGACAAACACCCAGAGTGGAGCCCAGCAGCTGTCAATATAGAGGAGCTATTAAAGGGGATCTCCTGGCATTACATTGCAAGCTGTCATTTTTGGGAGTACTGGAGGTATCCATTGATGTAATGGTCTCAGGAGACACGAGGGCTTAAGTAGTTTTCTGAGACATGAGGGTATTGACCTGACCTACTCACAGCAGTTGAATTGTTGGGAACATTGATTCATGATTTTACAAAGACCTCACTATTCTTATTCTCTGGAGTGATTATACACCTGACAAATGGTAAAAGCAACATTACTGGATCTCAGAGAGTTATTTTACTTCTAATGCATGCCATTATTAAGCCTGATAGCCTCTCTTATGGCTGTTTTGATAGCTGACTGCTGTTTGAATGAAAGCACCACGTTTCCTGACAGCTCATGCACAGGTGGCCCCAGTCTCATTCTAAACAAGTTGAGGAGGAATTAATCTTGGTGAGGAGAGGGTAAGAAAGAGGTGGTGTTCCATGTCATCTCAGGTTTGAACAGACAATTTCACTTTCTCACAGGAAGAATGAGGGGAAGGGGCCCAGAGAGAAGATGATGACAGACACCTCCTCTTTCACAGAATCACAGAATGTTAGGAGTTGGAAGGGACCTTGAAAGATCATCTAGTCCAACCCCCCTGCCACAGCAGGATTCCCTAGGCCAGGTCACACAGAAACACGTCCAGATGGGCTGACTTGATCAGGGGCCATCTCTGCTGAGACTTATGATGCCAAGACAACTTCTTGTAGTCCATCTGTGTAGAGGCTATGGTATCTTATACCTACAGGGATTTAAAGTAAAAGCACTGACATCATTTTTATGCTGTTTTTATGCAAAGCACTGTTAGAAAAAAACAGATGCAACTATTGTCATAGCTGACTGTGTCAGGAAAGCCCACTTCAGGAGTCCATGGCACTGTAAAAGTAATGTTAATGCTGAATAGAAGTGAGCAAAGCCAAGGGACAGGCCCTGTTCACATGTATGCTTCATGACAATCTTAATGAAGGTTTGACAGTGAAGCAGAGGAACTGTCCATTGATTTGTAAATATGTATATACAGGGTTTAAAATACATGGTTTGAATTTCAAGGTCTCTTTGGACTCCACTAAAGAACCACAAAGCAAGCTTTGACTTTTTGTGCAGTCTTTTGGGTTAGGCAGTCTTTTCTGGCTTTGCAAGTTGTCCTTTCCATATGTAGAGCATCTGAATCATGCTTCAGTGATACCAAGGACTCTCTACTGACTCTTTAGGAAGCCTGGACACTTCTCTCTTCTACTTTGAATCACTGTGCAGCTCCAGCTGATCATTTTTAGCATTATGGCATTTAAGCTAAGAACACCCTAGTGGGCAGATTGCCTCCTGTGAGCCTAAGCCAAAGATTGTGTTTGGATTAGAGAGCATTTGAATCCTCTCTAGACATTTGTAGAATTATGGCCACTGTAAACCTGAATCTAGGATATTGTTCCCATGAGAACTGTGGTGCCATCCCTTGTAAATGCAATTGCTCCCTAGTGTTTCTTGTCTCATCAATCCCTGCTTCCCTGGGAATGAACTGAGCACTACAGGTCCACTGGGAACAAAGGAAGCTTCTTCTCTAGGCTTTTATTTAGCATCTCCTTGGCACTGTCCCACCACAAACACAATTCTGACCTTTCCTTACCAATCTTTCTTCCACACAAAAAAGTCTTACTAAACCTCTTACATCAGCCTCTACACACCAGTAAAGATCAAGGGTGTGGCTTTGGCCTCAATTCCAATCATGGCTTGTGTTTATATTAGTTAATTAGCTACTAGACCTTTCTGCATTTCTAGCTTGAATGAAAGCAAAAGTTGCAAAAGTCACAAAAGACAGTTGGTCCTCAGAGAATTTTTGGCTCAGAGGAAAGCTTGTGAGAAAACCTGGAGAGCAATTTTGCTACCAGCCTTTTGTAACAAGTGTGTGGATAAATTTTTACCTTATTTAGAGTGGTTACAAATCTTGAGAACCTTTACCTATAGTCACCTCTGATTTCAAAAGAATGTATTTCAGTGTATTTTTTCAGGCTTTAAATTATTCCAGAAGGCCATACAGAACACACAGAAGAACTCAGACACAGTGTCCTCTCAGCCCTAAGAGTCTCAGGCATCTGATCACACAAGCCATAGGATCATGGTCCCATGCCTGGTGTACTGGAGAAGGTTTGGGATTGCTGATGAGCAATTGCCCTAGAACTTGCACCCCTCAGCTGAAGCCAGGATCTCACTGCAATAGACAGAAAGAAGAATGATAGTTCCTGCTCTAAGAGCTTGCATTTTAAATAGTCAAGACAAAAGAATAGGAAGAATATAGTTCACTCATGGCTGTTTGGCAGGTCAGTGCTGATGCTGAATGAAAATCCAGAGGCCCTCAGTGCCTAATCCAGACACCTGCCTGTTGTCAACCCAGGGAAGTCACCTTGCTGTTTGTAGCTCTGTGACAAAACTCCTTTTCCCTTTTGTCAATGCCTGAAGTTTTTCAGTATGTGTAAATGCACAGAAACTGAACAAGGATAACTGTAGTTCTTCACAAAACCCTACTTATGCTGAAGTTAGCCTTGTTATCAAAGACTTTTCCATCATTTTAACTCTTAAAAAATCACAAAATAAGTTTTGCCACCATCTTTAAAGGCTGAATATTTTAGAAGCTGAAGAAAAACCTTTTGTCATGCCTCTCCAAAACACTAGAATCCCCCTTTTTGATTTTGGTATGTAGCTCAAAGGGTTCTTTCTGCCAGGATTCCTTGTTCTCTTGTAAGATACACAGGCACTTTGACAAGGACTCCCTGTAACTCTTCTCCAAAGTGTTTATATTTCCTCCACAGAGATCAGAGGCCTTTCAGACTGCATGAGGATCTCTTCTTGTCAGCTTCTCAATCAGTATTTGGCCTTCTGCAGGAGCTGGAGGTCTTATCTTTTGTTTATTTAGAAAGGGACTGATTCTGATCTATCTGACACCAAGGTAAATCACGAAAGCCACAAGGAAGAGAGGCAGTGCTTTCAAGGAGAAGCACCAGAAACCTGCTCAAAATTTAAAACACATCAGCCATGGTATATTGAGAAGTCACAGATCTTGCTGTGAGGTCTGAAAAAAAGATCCTGAGTGGAAAACAGTTTTAGCAATGCTTTCAGCTTTCCAGAGGAAGCTTAATGAAGAGTATACAGAACCAGCTATATGAGACTGCATGTTGCAATAGCCTAGCCTGGGACAGCAACTTTGCCAGGCACAAAGGGATCCTATACCAGTGTCGTCTCATTAGTGGTTAGGGACTTAACAGCTTGTATTCAGCTCCTTTGGCTACACCCATGCTAGTAAACCAAACAAGGCCAGCACATAGACACAGGTACTGTTGCACTGCCATTTCTGCTGATTCATTGCAGAAAACATATAGTAAATACTCTCCCTTCTTTATCTATATTGTTAGGCTGTCCTGTGCCAGCTAGCATTCCTGGGCACAGTTCAAGTGAGAGCACAAGGCAGGGGTTGTTCCCATAAGTCAGGACAGATGAGTCCATTATGTTGAGGAGAGGTGAAGAGAGTTTAGCCACATGGATGCAAGCCAGTCCCTTTGCTCTTGTTCCCCCTGCCTGGGCTATGTGGTAGATGTTTTTAATATCCATAAGAAAGTTTCACAGGTATAACATCCTGGATGCTGTGAGGTAGTGATCCATGCCAGCTCTGTCATTAGGTCATTACCAGTTCTTAATACACATTATCTTCTATATTTTCAATAGGGTCTCTTTTGTTTTCACAGAAAAGAACCTCCTTGGCTGCATGTAAACCTCATTACTAACAGCTAAGCTTCCTTTCTTAAAAGCATGCAGCTGTTTCGGTTGTTGTTAGGCCTGCATTTGGGGATTATCACTTTTATTTCTGATTAAAATATCTACATGCTAATGTAATTGAAACAATTGTTCCAAAGTAAATGCATTGGTTGTGGTTTTCATTATCAGGATAAGCTTCCTCGCTCCCTCACACCCAAAGCAGTGAAATCCTTCCCAATTTTGCAGCAGAAAACCGCATCAATGTGCACAGCAGACTTTAAACGGTTTACTGCTCACTACCCATTAAACTATTCTGCAAACAACAATGAAGCAGGAAGTAACAAAGCATGCTCTGTGAATTAATACTTGGGCTACAATACTCGAGAGCTGCTCTGCAGTTCATAAACTGCTGCAGCTGTGTGTTCACGGTTTATGACATCTCGAGAACCCTGCTCCTCAGCAAAATTAAAACCTTCTCTGCAGTTGGGAACCTGCTGCAACCCTCTAGGCTCTACTGTGCACTGGAGGCAGCAGGAGTTCATCACGTTGCTGAGTGATGCCAAAAACCAAGGCAGTTCCAAGCCTGCTGAAGAGTAGCCCTCCCAGCACAGAAGAAATACAGAACGTTTATGTTGTCTGCTGTAAATACAAATAAATCAGAGGAGGAGCCGATGAGGCTGATGCTACAAAGATGAACCTTGCGGGGGCAGGAGGCATCCTTTGGGCCGGCAGCGATGGAGGAGTACTGCCACCTCTTGGCTAGACGTTAAAATGACGGCATCCAGGGGAAGACCAATCCGTCATCCAGATCGCAGACATCGCTGATTGTTGTCTCCTAATGGGTGTCAGTAGACTGGGAGGGGATAAAAATGTCTGGTTTGTTCCATATTTACCCTGCTAAAAAGTACTTATACATGTGAACATTTGTTAGCTCTTCTACATCTGAGGCACTGTCCCAACGAAGGTGCCAGAAAAAGACTTTAAGAGTCATTGTCTCACAGTAAGACCAAGAATGAACTTGTTGGATGTAAAGCAATCCCTTCAGCCTTTCATTGCTGGGCTTATCCCAAGGCAATGACATTTCTGGGGAGATTTATGTTATTTTGTTTTATGGTGATGGAGTTCTTCCAAAGAAATAAATTACATATCAGTGCTGCACTGATGCTAGGCAGGTAATGATAGTCTCTGAGGGGACTCAACAACATCTTGCAAACATCTGTGGTCATTTCTGTGTGCCAATTAACCTGTGGTGGTCTGGTAGATGAGGAGGGCTGGATTTAAGGTTCTGGAAGTTAAGAAACTTTTAAGAAAGGAGGGGATGTTTCCAGATGCTGGCAGAGGAACTCTTCAGGTTCTTCACAGAAAACAAAAACTGTATGCTGCTCTGTGCTGCTCTGTGAGCTGTCAGCTGCTCAGACATAATTAGTTTCATTAAGTGCCAGGAAGATGGTAGAGCAAGAGCAAAGTAATGCAGGCTTGTTCTTTTCCTCCACTGTCTCAGAGAACCTCTTTAATTCTAGTTTTGTGTATATGCTTCAGCATCTCCTTGTAAAGAAAATCTGACCCCCTCTCTAAGGATCCTCGAGGTGTACAGTTGAAAGATACGAGCTAGTGCCAAGTTATAATCAGCTTCTATGCCCAAACAGCTCTGTGCATTGGGTCCTTATGCTTAAAAATCTGCTGGTAGGTTTGTGCCTGGCAGGAGAAAGCCATCATTAATTACTTCATCTGGAGAGCAAGAATAGATTGAATGTGGTCTAGAAACCTAGTGCCACATAAAACTATACAAAACTACACTATACTATACATGTGAATATGCAATGTGTGAAAGTATGCATCCACACAGACAAACATGCTGAAGAAAATGACTTTGCATTGACACCTGCAGTAGTTCAGCAGACTTCATAGCCATGCATAGGGTTGTTAAGCCATGTTTTAATATTATTATTTTTTTTAATCTATAACATTCAACAACTACTTCAAAATCATTTCTAAGAATATTGGAAAATCCCAGCTGAATTCAGGATCAGGGCCAATCACTGTGATTTTCCTCTAACACTTCTACATAAAACTTTCCCAACTTATCAGTCTATCACAGGAAACAAAGGTATTTAGTCACTCAATTTGTTGCTCTAAGTTTATTAGTCACTCAAAACACCTTCCTGAAGTGAGCTGGCAAACAGAATTAGAGTTGTTTATTTTTTTTTTTAAATGAGGACTCATATTGTTGTTCAGATGCAAACTACAAAGTGAAGGGTTAAGAACTTCCCTTTTGTTATTTTGGGGTTAGGTTTTCTGATAATAGGTAAGGCCTTCAGGAGGGATTTTAGTTTTGCAGGAAGACTCCAAGAGTTGCTTGAATCTTTCCATCCCTATGGGTAGCAGTCTTATAAAAAGCTGATCCTTATGACTGTAAACAGGAAAAAAAAAGAAAATGACTATGTTGGGAAATACAATAATAGTTTGTCAGAAAAAGCAAGCAAACTGTATCTGGAAAGCCCATATGTATTTGCCTTCCAAAACTGCCATCAAAATTAAACTTTTCAAGATGACAAGTATTTACCAGAGTGGAAATTAAAATTAAAGTGCTGAATGTCCACAGCTTCACACTCTATAATGAAATAGGAAAGTCTTTGCAATCCCTTGTTTTTCAGACATCATCCTCCTTATTTCTGAAAGGTTTTATGGTAACACAACTTAATAGTAGGTTTCCCTGTTTGTTTTGTATGTTTGTATAAATAAAATTTGACTTTATAAAATATTTATATATTTCAGGCCAACTTACAGAATAATTATAGCACCAAAACCTAAACTTTTGCAATAACAACCCTGGTACACTGTAGAATCACCTGGCTTTGTGTGTGTGGTTGTGAAACATCCTCAGTCTGCAGAGATGCAGAACATGTTTAACCAACTTTTACAACATAAATACTTTGCAATAAAGAAGGAGGCTGTACTTTCATGTTTACATGCTAAACATAGATCTACCCTGGATCTTGCCAAGCTTTTGTAACTTTTAAATACATGTGAATATATATATATATGTATGTTTTAATAGCACTAATTGCCTGATGAAACATTCTTCCACTTCCTATTTCTCCCCTCAGGAGGCAGCTGTTTATAGCACATACAGCAGTGAGGGAGAGCACATGGTTCAGACCTAGGAACAGGCTGTAATCAAGGCAGCTATAAAAATAATCTCACTTTGTGAACGTTTCTTAGGTTTAACTGAGCTCTTAATAGGCACAGGAAAATGGGATGGTGATGTGATTGACAAAATTTTACCATATCTTTGTGTATGAGATCCTGAAGAAAGGTGTCTTCTGTGCCAGGGCAGGTTAATTTTGACTCTGGTTTCACTCCAGCTTTGAAATCATTAAAAGAATTGGAAAAAGAGTTCTGAAAATCTTCAGTGCTTAGACTTTCTCTTTCAGTTCTGCAAACAAAGATTTGGTCTTCTTATCTGCTCAGGTATAGTCACAGAATATTATATATTCATAGAATACAAATTCAGATATATTCATAGAATATGGTTATTTGCTTTTCTTGTTTTAATAACAGAGGCTTCATCAGTACTCAGGGTGATGAAAGTAACATGTGGTGGCCTCACTAACAAATAAATATGAGAAGGATTTCATCATAATTCCATTTCTATAACACACTGTGTTGGTTAAAAGAAAACTTGATTATCTCTAACAAAACATTTTGAAAGTTTGTAACTGCTTGATCAAAGGGTCACACCTAGTACCTCTAAAGCAGGTGTTCATTCACAGTTGCCAGAATATACATATGCTCTTCTAGCCTAACTGCTTGAGAGACTTTTGCTTCTTTCACTATGCAAAGGGAGCTCCTCCATACAAATATGCATCCATACACGTCCCTATCTGCCTGACTCTTGTTATTAAAAGCAGAATAATTTTAAATTGTAGATGTGATCTGTCACTTGTGGATTTTGCATGCCACTGAGCTTGAGTAGGAAATCCACAGGCAGGAGGTTCTGTAGCTAGGGGCTCCACCTTGCTCCTGTGCATAGCCAGGGAAGAAACCTGACATGGAGCAGAGAGTGTATGGATCCCACAGCAGCACCTTCCACACTCACAGGATCCCCTGGTCAAAAATCTGCAATCTGTGCATGAAGAAGGAGAAAAATACCCTGAAGAGACCATGGCATTTTTCTTCACAGAGTTATGGTCTGAACTGTTAAGGTTCAGACACTACTTGCTGTGAGCCTCCTTCTTACATGCTTATTCATATTAAGTAGCACTGCTGAAGTCAGAGCTGTACAAATAGCATTCATATAATGCTTAGTAAAAGCCTACAAAGCCCTGTGAGATAATTATTATTGCTTTTCAGTGGTAGGTGAGGGAATTAGCACAGCAAGGCTAATAGAGGAGACTTGCCATACAAAGCCAAGTCACCTGTTGTTTCAATCCACCTCTAACTCTCCATTGCCCAGTGACTTTAGGTAATTGCCTTTCTAGACTCCTTGGTGAAATAGCCACAGAATCACAGAATGTTAGGGGTTGGAAGGGACCTTGAAAGATCATCTAGACCAACCCCAAAGCCAGAGCAGGATTCCCTAAACCAGGTCACACAGAAACATGTCCAGATGGGTATTGAACATCTCCAGAGAAGGAGACTCCCCAACTTCTCTGGGCAGTCTGTGCCAGCATTCTGGCACCTGAACTGGGAAAATAACTTTTCTTCACCCCTTGACCTTGCTATCAGTGTGTGTTAGTGCTTCCCTGACAGAGCAGGTTGGCTGCTTTCCATTTCCTCTAGTAACAGAAGCAAAACAAATTTTCCCCTCCTCTGTTGACTTAGTCTTTTTAACTCTAGCCTTGTCCATGAAACACCTAAGGTAGTGGCTTGTTCTGCAGAGTTCTAAAAAGGTACATCATATCATAGGTTATGCTGTCCAAGCTTAGATCAACACCCAAGCTAGAAACTAGAAAAGCAAAGGAAATCTTGCAGGAGGTTGTTGGTTGCAAAAAATATTGCAGGCAGGGGGAGTGAAGGGCTGTGTGTGCAATATTGGTTTTGCTGTAATTAGTAGCCTACTTATGGGGAGCAGAAAGTTACTGCTGGGTTTGATACTATTGCTTCCTTACTTCTGGCCAGGATAGCTGAAGCTGGGATAAGTACCTCTTCTTGGCTGGTGCTATAAATCTGTGAAACCTAAGACACTGGACTGGACCTCCTGAGTCATCAACTCTAGTGCCTTGCTGACCCAGGCAACCACACCATACATTAATCTATAAATAAACACACTGGAATGATGTTGTTGAGAACAACTCTTTTTAAAAAGCATACAGACAGCAGCAGAGAACTAAAGCAGCTGGTGAAACAGCCCTCAGAAGGAGCTCCTGACTTTGACCCCCTAGACCTCAGGTACTTTCTGGGCCCTAGTCACCAACATAAGACTATTTCATTTCAATTAAAAAGTATGAAAGATGGCTTATTTACACAATTTCTGGTTCTTTGATATCTTTTTATTTCAGTAAGAAATTTTCTAGTCTTCCAAAATTCTGGGAAAAAATAACCAAGAGGATGAAGTCCTACAGAATGGAGTAACAAAAATATTCCCTTGACATCTCACAAAATTTCTCCACTCCCAAAATCCTACTTTCCCTCCTTTCAAAGTAGTCACATCAGAGGAAAAGAGAACTACAAAGAGCTGTGCCATGGCTGTATGTATCAGACTGGCACAGCTCTACAGTAGGGTACAGCATTTTTGTTGTGCTTTTTTATTTTACTGATGATAAGCACAAAGTTTTATATGGCTTCATTTAGATCACTGAAGTATACAGTAGTTAACATTTGATGCTATTATAAACAGTGTTTCAAGGAAATGGAGAAGTCAAATTAATTTCTGAAGACATTAGAAGCTATAGGTTAACTCTATTTTCTACAACCTTTGCATTATTTATGCCTCGTTTTATGTTTTCAGCTTCTTAATTAATGTGGAAATTGAATACACTTGTTTTAAAAGGGAAAAAAAGTGGAAATGATTGATGAAGAGTAGCTGCAAGAATTGCCACTCTCTGAAACTGCTTGATTTGGCTGTCACAGAAGACTTTCCAAAGGCTAAATTAGAAGGACAAAACAAAGGAGCGTTGTATGTTGAGACTGTAGATGGTAGTCTGAACTCTGAGGTCTGGGCAGATTGATTTCAGTATGAATTTATCATGTTTTAAGGATATACTGTTGCTGTATAGATAACAATGTAATTAAAGAATCACTGTAGATTGATTTAAAACTACACTAAAAATGAAACCTTGCAGGAGAGGGTAAAACTTCAGAGAAGAAAGAAAAGAAGTCTTTCTTTCAAGGGACAGTTTGAGGTTGCTTTGCCTTGTTTTGAATACCGCAGTTGTCTTGCTGCTTTCAGGAGCTTTGATACTTGGCCAATACTTGAGCACAGAGTAATGAAAACAAGAAGAACTCTAAAATCCTAAGTTGTACTTTTTTTCAAATGCCTTTGAAATATCTGAGGGCAGTATTTCTTCTTTGAAGTTCATCTATTTTAAATGTTTGTGTTGAGCTGAGTATCATTTGACTAAGTAAGAAAGATTGTCTGATGCACTCTAAGGTTTCGGGTCAGGTTGATAGATCAATGTGCATTGCATAACTTTCTTCTCACTGCATCCCATCTGAGTATTACTGAAGGACAAGGCAAAGTGAGCAGAAAATATCATACTGGATGCTGGCTTTCTCAGTTAAGGCTGATGCAGCAGAAAGTAAACACTATTCAGTGTTTTTAGATGCTTACATGCATTCGGAAGGCTGCAAGCTGACTAGTGTACCTAATGGAATAATGTTCTCAGGAAAAGGGTTGCTAACATTCAGTCTTGTCTCAATAACAGACATCTCTGTTTATCTCAAAGATAAGATTGATGTGAAGTAGATATATATTGGACTATTACTATACTTTTATATAGTATGAGAACTGGAGCCTGGGTCCATAACACTACACTTTGAACACAAATACCCGCTCTGCTCTTAGCTTCAGTTTAATTAAGAGGAGAGCAGTGTAGCATATGGGGGCATATTGTAGTAACAGTGATGTTATCTAGCAGGGAGGATGTAAAAACGTGAACTCACTGTTTCCCCAGGATGAGATGTCAGGAAATTTAAAGACAGCTACTATGGTTTAGATTTGACCATAAAAGACACAGGAAATACTTATTTAGAATTAGAATTAGCACCTGCTCCTTCCATCGTGTGGTAAGAACTGGTGAAATGTGCCATTCAGGAAATGAGTAGGTGGAGGTCTGGGAGGTGACTGGGAAGTCTGAGAGCTTGTAAGAAGCTCTTTGCTAAGGTCCTGTTTGTAATTGTAGAGCCACAAGAAAATACAGGGAAAGTGCCCTGGGATATTGTGTCTGTATAGGCCTTCAAAGGATTTAAGCAAAATATTATTAACTTGAAGGACAAGTTTACAGTCCTTATGAACCATATTCATATGATCTTCTTTGTGACTCAAAGGACTGGCTGTCAAGGTAATTTATGACTCTCCTAGATCTAGGACTAATTATGCTGTGATCCTCTCTTAGTGATGAGGGCATGATGGACTGTTCCACCAGTCTATACTTTTCAGCACTTACAACAGTGTCCTTGGATCTCTAATAGGAACTTCTCTCATGGTGACAAGAGGGAGCTGATGTTGAGAAGTCCTACATCATAGAAATTCTTACCTAGGGTAAGGTTCCTTTGCAATACTCCAGTAAAAAAGGAAAAAATAAGGCATCTGGTACTCAGTATCTATAGTACAAGTGCAATCTTTCAAGATCTGCTCATACTGACTTCTTTTAATTGGTTTCATCTTTAATTTTAGGGGGCTACAAGGTAGGTGTCTACATCTGAGCTAGTCAGGTAATTGCCCCTTAGAGTCATCTTATCAATGGCAGCCTGAGGCATGTTTCACCTGATCCCAGACTCTACTGACTACGCTGAAGAGATCTCTAATGACTATGAAAGGAGTCTCAATAATGAGCTCAGATATACACACTTATTTTGTATATCTCTAAAATTAGAGAAAATGAATCCCCATCTTTGACCACACATTCAAATTTTGAAAATGGATAGTTCCAGAGGACATAATAGGTCATTAGAAGACAGGATGAAGGAATCAGGACCTGCACTGAGGGATGGATTTACAAACATTATCTTCTACAGCTGACATTCAGGCTGCTTTACTACCATCCTTGGCCTAGATTTGTAGATGAAACTTCTTTGGTCTCATATTTCCTTTTCATACTGATAATTGTGCATGGAAAAAATCACTGTCAGGACCCTTAGCTTTGCAGAGTTACATTTCATCATTAAGTCCTCCAACACTTCTGAAAGGGAATGATTCAGTGTAGGAAAAAGGCTCATACAACTTATTCTTGCCATAACCAGGTGAGAAGCAATGACTGAATTATGTCTCCCAAAAGTTGTGTTCAGCCTGTGCCCTCAGTAGAACATCTATGTCCTGGGCATCCTTTGAGGAAGGACACAAGGTACTCACTTTAATGATGATGGGTTTGTTTTAAGGAGCTTGGGTTCTATAAACAGGCCAGAGCAATGTTTTCTTCTGGCAACCCACACATTTTGCAACAGCTTTCACAGGCTCTACTAGCAGGCAAACAAGGAGCCAACTAACAAGGAGAGAAAGTAAGCCCCATCTTCAAAGGGAGGGAGCTCTTTCCTAGCTACAAACAGTGACGTGTGCTACTTCCCTAAGCATGTGGCAGTGACATGCTGGAGAGTGACACTGGCTTGTTGAGGGAGAAATTCAAGTGGAGTTTATTACAAAGCAGCTCTGCTGGAAAACTCTACTAAACTCTACTAAAGGATTTATTTTGAGGATATTCATTATCTCAGTTGTTCCTCTTATTCCAAGAGTATAAACACAATCTATGTCTTAAGGAATTAGACCCTATGTGGCCCAGTAACCTACTCTGACTGTTTCTTCATAAGGCATCTGTTTTATCCTGTGTATTACTTTCATTGCCCTTGCCTCTGCTCTTTGTGTCCATCTGGAAATGCAGGGACTAGAACTGTGCCCTCTGCCGCAGGTGTTAGTGGACAAAGCTGCCAGAATATTCTGAAGAGTACTGCTTGCAAGAGCAGCCAGAGAAAAGGGTTGTGTTGCAAACAGCCATGGAGGTGAATAACAACTCTCATTTGAATGTTTTTGTGTGGCTCTGTTGCACCACCTTCTTTAAGCAGTGAGTGAGCTACTTATGCAACCAAAACCTTGTGGCTTAGGCTGTGGACTTCTAGCTCTGGCCATACCAGTGGAAGAGGTTTACTACTTCTGCCTGCTGGAGTTTCCTGATCCCTCAGCTGGCAGTTAAATTGCCCATTTGAGTACACCTTATCCTGTTAGAGTCAAAATGTGCTGGATGGACAAAGTCTGAGCTCCTGTCCTGCCACAACAGTATCCAAGCTGAAGGTTATTCCAAACTCAGTTGTGCTGACACTGTCAGTATGGCCATGGTTTGCTGGATGGCAGGAAAGCAACAGGATAGACAAAGAGCAAGAGACTTTGAGCCTATTGAATTCATGTGTTACAGTGGTCAACTTTTGCATTCAAAAGTGGGAGTAAGAAATCTAATTCTGTTCTACAGGTTTAGCTGCCTGGAAGACCAGAAGTCTATGCACCCACTGAGGCTTATTCAAGTCCTAAAATATATGACTCAAACTAGACTTGAGAGCTGCAAATTCAGGACTTAAGAGTTGAATGCATGCTTCTTACAATAAAATAAATTAATGGTATGTGGAGGTTTATTTTTCTTAACATTTATTTTTTTTTATTATACCACATAGATCATAGAATCACAGAATCACAGAATGTTAGGAGTTGGAAGGGACCTCGAAAGATCATCTAGTCCAACTCCCCTGACACAGCAGGATTCCCTACACCAGGTCACCCAGAAGAGCATCCAGACAGGTTTTGAATACCTCCATAGAAGGAGACTCCACAACCTCTCTGGGCAGTCTGTGCCAGTGCTCTGTCACCCTCACTGTGAAAAAATTCCTACGTGTATTCACACGGAGTCTCCTATGCTTCAGCTTACAGCCATTGCCCCTTGTCCTGTAACTGGGCTCCACCGAGAAGAGCAGATCTATTGAATACAGTTGGTCAAAGAACATAGAAGAAATTCTCCTCTTCCAAAACCTCCAGAAAAGTATCACAACCAGTTCTACCACAACAATCCAACCCCAAAACCAGACTCCAGTTAGGTCTTAGTGGACGATATTCTTCCCTGCTCACTGCAGCAGGTTCCCTCAAACAGTAGTGAACCTCGGCTTTGACAGAGCATTTCATTAGACAGTGATCAGAGTTGTCAGTCAAAAACACATTTGCTTATAAAACTATGTATATCAGGACCATCTGGAGAACCCCACCATAACAGTGAAATAAAACATACTTCAAATTTCTATTGTGACATTGTACTTACATTATAAGTTCAGTTCTTTCAACAGATGCATAAACTAATAACTTTCCTTTTGTTAAATATTCCCCAGAGAAAAGTAAATTGACCTCTTCAGGGATTTTCCTAGGATCAGAAAAACGTTCTTTCAGTATCTGTTTTCCATTATTGTAATTACAGAGGGTGATGATAATCCTTTAAGCATTATTGTTTCGACATGTCCATGATTTATAGTTGGACATCGAAGTTCATACGATGCTGTTGTTGTGGGAGCAGAGCACTGTACCAGAGATAAAAGGAAAGAAACAGACATGCAATCTGATAACTAACTTAACTCGTGAGCAGAACAGAAATGTGGTCTTATTTAACATGATTATAAATAACTACTTAAATTTCACATCATTGGTGGAGCGTACATGTGCTGAGATTAATATTATAAATAAACCAGTTCACAAAAGGGTATTCAGATCAGCTGATTATATTCCAGCAAAGAGACAAAGAGTTTCTGCTGTGTACCCCAGCACTGGTTCTGCTGAAACACCTGAGGCAAAATCCTCAAGGAGATCAACAAGAAGTTCACATATAAAAGCAGCAATAAAGTGTCTGTTAAAGGTATCTCTACTGAATTAAAAGCCCCTTTAAAAAAAGAGGGGCAGGTGGTTTGATGAATTGTGCCTATACATCTGATCAGACATGCCAGCAGGATAAACTGCATCAGTGAGGGAACAGATTGTGTGCAGAAACCATTTTCTGCTCCCAGGGACAGGGAAAGGGTTACCCGCAGCAACCTCTGCACAAAAGCGTTTCAAACTATCATGTAGTGGGATTTGATTTGGAGGATGACAGTGAATTCCTGACAACAGCTTAGCTAAAGACCTCTGGAAAAGAAGTAAAACAGAAGTCATTTTCATAGCAAAATTTGTCTTCACTCAAAAACACAGGCAGGTCTGTGGGAAGGATGACAGGATATTCCTAGGAAGAAGCAGAGGTAGAGGTTTGTGTCTCAGCAGCGGGGCACCAGATCTCGCCACAATAGATAACAGAATCACAGAATCAAAGGCTCACAGAATATATGGGGTTGAAAGGCAACTCAAAAGGTGGTAAAAAACATCCCATCGATCCCTAAAACACCCTAGTGTGAACAGGAAGACAAAGACGGGGCGGGAGGCTAAGAGGTGGTGGGACGCCCAGAAGGGGAGGAGGCCGAGAAGGGGAGAGAAGCCAGGAGGGGGAGGGATCTGTGGTGTCTAGCACTGGACAGGTTTGAATGCCATCACAGCAGTAAGAAGCAGGCACTCTTTAGTGCAGCGCCGGCTGCTTGGGGGTCAGTAGAGCTCTCTCAGCGTCCGTTGAGCTCTGCAGTGCTGTGTCAAGGTCTCCCACAGTCCCTCGGGCTCTGTGGGGGTCTGTAGGTGTCTGCAGAGGTCCGCAGTTCTCTATAGGTGTCTGTAGGGTTCAGCAGGGCTCTGTGGGGTTCGGCAGTGGTGTGCAGGTGTCAGCAGGGCTCTGTAGGGGTCAGCAGGCATCTGTAGGTGTGGGTACAGGGTGGTAAGTCTCTGTAAGGATCAGCAAAGCCCTTTATTGTTGGGCAGGACTCTAGGCTGCATGGCAGGGCTCTAACCCTGAGGCAGTTACGCCATGCCCTCTCCACTTAACTCCACTACTACCCCAAGCCATGCCACTACCCTTCAAACCATTACTCATTCCCTTCATCACATTGCGACCTGAGGTCACTCCTCCCTCCCCTTCACTCCAGTGTGACCCGAGGCCACACCTCCTCCCTTCAAACCAAAGACCAATGGGCCCTACCCCCGCAAACCCTCCGATGGTCTTTCTCCTTCCCATCATGCCTCGCTTCCCACCTTTCGCTTTCCATCATGCCTCGATCCTTCTGCTGCCTTCTTCCTTGCACCTCCATGTGTCACCATGTACTTGCAGTGCTACGGTGACCAGCACAGGGAGCGAGTCTACACACTGAAGGTACTGGCACCTCAGCAGAGCTCTGCGCGCCTCGGCAGAGCAGTTAGAGCATCGGCAGGGGACTCGGTGCCGCCATGTTCTTACCCTCCTGGGTGAGATGACCTGTGTCCTAGAAGACACTACTTATCTCGACAGTTGTATAACAGAGTATATGTAGGTACCTGTACTGGAGATGTCACAAGGTAACTGAGATGAGACCCACCTGCAGCGCTTGACAAATCATCTTTTATAACATTGGAGATGTTCTTTGTTTCCTACTCATGTATGGTATTGAGTAGTGGAATCAGTGACACAGATCCTTTTCAGGCTTTCAGGTGAAATATTGGCATAAAGGGATGTGGTGGGTTAGTAAAAGTACCATTTCTTAACTAAAAAAAAAATGGCTTTATACAGTTTTATTAAATTTGCCTTAGAAATGGAATTGTTAAATTGAAAAAAAGACACCAAGATACTAGAAAATATTAAAAACGCATCAGCTGAATATAGCTGAGGCCACACTTTCAAAATTACTAGAATGAAAAAGCTGATAATAAAAAGCCAAAGTCCAACATCTCAGCATAAAGTTGTAATGATTTTCTCATATACTCAATTTCTTTTAATTTCTTTGTATAACTGGACATCCTTGACTGACAATCATCCACTGCCCCCCTCCGTGGCGTGCCCTTCCCATCCCAGCCCTGCTGTCTTCTTTCTCTGGTACCTTCAGGCTGTAGGCTCGCTCCTCACTCTAGTACTGACAGAACAGCGCCCTGCTGACACCTACATACCACTGCCGAACCCCAC
>VWZX01000302.1:0-30133 GCA_013399015.1 Galbula dea | reverse complement strand
GGTATTAGTGATGGTGAGCTGTTGCTCCACACAGAATGCTAACAGAAGTCGACCATTATTGTTGCAGTTTCCAACACCATGCTTGCCTAATATTCCTTTCCATGCTTCAAAGTTCTTACCTACTCTGGCGTTGAAATCACCAAGGATAATGATCTTATCATCTGCAAGCACCTTTTGGGTAAGGCGGTGCATGTCAGTGTAAAATTTATCTTTTTCAGCAGGGTCGGTTTGGAGAGTTGGTGCATATATACTAAAGAGGACAACGTGTTGCTTGTTGTTTAGTGGAAGGCATAGGGAGATAATGCAGTCAGAGTGACCTGTTGGCAGATTTTCGAGTTTAGGAGCAATAGAGTTTTTGATCATGAAGCTGACTCCTGAGAGATGTTTTTCTGTTCTGGGCTTACCTGACCAAAAAAGTGTGTAACCAGCACCATGTTCTCTGAGGCTGCTTTCCTCATGAAGGTGAACTTCACTGAGAGCGGCAATGTCAATGTTGAGACGAGCCAGCTCATGGGCAATTAGGGCAGAGCTAAGCTCAGGACATCTGCTATCCACAGAGTCGAGCATGGTTCTAGTATTCCAACAGACTAGAGTTAATCTGTGTACACCTTTGGAGGCAGGTGCATGCCTTTGTCTTTTATCTTTGTGTGACCGCATTGGAAGAAGATGCCCGTTGGCCTGCGGTGAACCAACCGGCTGAGGGTGGAGATGAGCTTTGTTTAGGCCACCTTTTCTAGGGTCCTCTCCGAGTGGAGCAAGCAGTGCTGTCCTTGAAAAGGCTACTTGGTCGTTCAGGGTGCTGCCCCATGAGACTGTAATCTCCGGTCAGTCTCAAATGACCAATATCCTGAACCGCCTGCATGCAGGTTTGGGTCTGCAGCTTCCAGTGCACCTTTCACCTGCCGTTTCGACCCTCGCCCGTCGCTACAGGGCTTCTTGCATGTGGGTAAAGCCTTCAAGCCTGCGCAATGGATTTTTTTTAGGTGAGATGCAGTATGCGCGGAACTGAACCCACCCTTTAATCCTAAGGTTCATCTGTCAGGGCCGAGCGAGCTTGGACGGTGGCAGCAAGATCCATAGGACATAGGTTTAATTAGAGTGACCTTCTCTTAGATGGATGGCCTTGCAGGGCTAAGTGATCTCCATCTGCCCGGGTTTGGAATGAGAGTTGTCCTTCTCCTAGGATGACTGCCAGAAGGCTAACGAGCTCATCCTGCCCAAGAATGAATGAAATCAATTCTACGGTTTTGACCTGTCTGGCATGGGTGACCCTACGGAAGGCATGTACCATTGCCAGCATAGCTCACAACCACGTAGGGGTACACAGGCTACGATCCTATTAGAACAATTTGGGCAAGTCTTTCATTACCTACTTTGCTATCACCTATCTAAATACAATCTCAAGGACATACCCAAGAACGACCTTTTGTCCTGTCCACCTTTTCAAGATGTAACATAGCAAAGCAAATATATCCAGAATGTGTTGAACCCGGGCAGTAGCCGCAGGAGAACCAAAACCAAACAGACAAACAAACAAGCCAACCATTCTGGCCCCTGTACCCATCCAAGGCTGGGATGTCTTTGAAGGCCCCAGCCTGGCTGGGACTCCCATCACCCCAGAAGAACCAGCTATGTCCCCAGACCATATATCTACAGACGCAGTGCTCACCTGAGACATTTTGTCGTGCTCTCCCTCCCGCCAGTCGGAGGATCCCCTCGACCCGCTTGACACCCTTCCCCTCTCCTTTCCCCCGCTCTCCCACCCCCCCTCCCTGCCTTCCCCTGCCCAAGCCTGGAACGGCAAACCTCTGTGTGCTCTGTATGCCCCGAAGCTCCCCTCTCCCCTTCCATGTGGGCGCAGTATCCGCCGGCAAGGCTCCCCCTCTTTCTCCTGCAGCGGCCACGGCAGGGGGCCAGTCTGCGTTCACAGAGCGCTCGTGGCACGGCAGGACCCCGGCTGACGAGGGCTGTGCACGGGCTGCGCACATGCAGCAGGACCCCGGCTGGCCAGGGCTGCGCACGGGCTGCACACAATGGCATTAGTCACAAGTAAAATCAGCCAAGATTGTATTTATAAAATCAGACAATTGTCCTATTATTACAATGTTTTTAAAGTACAGACTTTCTTACTCTGATCAGGAAGTAAAGAGCTGCCTTTATTTTTAATTCTTCTCGTCTGAGAACAGAAAATGGTTCCTACTAAGGTATTTTTGCTCCTACATTTTCTTAAAACAATCAAAGAATTATATTTCAAGTTAAAATAAAATAGCAACTATAGAAACAAATATATACAAATTCCCAAAATTCATAGTTGAGAGAAATTATTGAAAAATATTGAACTAATATAATCCATAGTGAATAAAGGTACATAAGCAGTAATGGAATTAAGATCAACCCTGTGAGTAACCTTGTGTAAATTCAGATCTTTGGTAACATTTTTTTTTCACCTCAGTGGAGCACAGATTCAATCACTTCATTATTTTTTCCATCTTATGATTTTGGGGTCAACCTCCTAATTGTTAAGATTACCTCACTATTTTGATACTTAGTTCTAGCAATATTTATGAAACTACTTTTACAAATGCAAAATTATCATGTCTTCTCTTAACAATCAAAATGAAAAATGACTGAATGTTGTTAAAATAAAAATCATTAGAATCCTTTATGTTCATATCTCAACAGTTGTACCTTTGGCATGAAATTATGCCCTGGATGTAAAGTATTGTTAGGGCACTTTGTTTAGCTAATAATTGTTTAGCTGAAGTTTAATTGGAATAATTATATTAGATTTTGTATGTCAGGCAGTTATGACTTGCAGCACTCATATTAAAACACCACACATCTTTGTAATTGTGAATTTCCTTATTGTTTTAGAATCATTTTCTTCTCTACAGCGTATGGAACAGTATCACCTAACTAACCAGAATAAATGCATATGATGGACTTTTATTAGCCCTTTTTTATTGTTATGAGGTATCTTTTATTGCTTTCTTTCCCCCTCCTCTTTTAACCACGGTCTATTTGCTAGATTCAGGTAAAGAATTTTATGCAACACTTGAACAGTCCTGTGTTACTATCAATTCTGATTAACCAAAAGGCTCAGCTTTCATTAGAAACTACATAAAACTCAGTACATTAAATTGTTCATTTCAAGCTTGTAGTGGTGGATTATGGTTTTGGCTGTATTAATTAGTGCCTCTCTTGTATTGTCAAACTAAATGCTTATTTTAAAGAATTTAAAGCCTTCTTCTAGCATAAAACTAACTTATATGTAAGAAACAGTAGCGGATATAATAGATTAAGTATTGAATAGTTTAACTAAAATTTAATAGATTAAAAAATAAAATAATTTAGAAAGATAAATTAGAATAGCAAATCTTCCTGATCCTAGAAGTCACATAAAAAAAATTCTCAAGACAAACTCAACTGCTACAAACACGCCAAGAATTCTGGGGCACAAGAATTGCAAGAACATTACACTGACAGGTCTGTATGCACTGGTGAGAGAGCAACTGTCTTCTCCTTAGCACTGTGAAGGACGTCACCCATCCTGCATTATGTAACACAGTCACAGATAGTCGTCTGCATGAGGCTACTCATGGACCACATGAGGGTGTCAGGCCCTGTGGGAATCTGATTTAATCCGACCACATGGAGCCCAGATAGCAAACTATTTCAATGATTTTTCTGGACGTTAATAGTGAATCTATTATTAATAGTGAATCTAGTACATTTCAGAAGGCTGACTAGGAACAACCTCTCCCAAAAACAACAAAGGTGATTTTTTTGGTGAAAACAGCACCCATCTCACAATTATGTATGTTTGACTTTTGTCTGTGTGGTGGTTTGGACCTGGCTTTCTGCCAAATGCTCAAACTCACAGTGTAAGTTTTCTTCCCTCCCTCCTTTCCTTCTGCAAGTAATGAACAAAACTATAGAACAATTAAAGACTCCAAAATAATTCAAATTATATTAGAGATTAATACATTTATCTATACAACACCATATACCAAGAAACACCATATACAAAGTAGAGAGAGAACCCCGCAAAACACCCCCCTGGGAAGGGAAGGGGAAAGGGAAAGGGAGAGGGAAGAAGGGACAAGGGAAAAAGAAAACAAAGAAGAGAAACCGAAACAGATATATAAGCTTTAAGAGTATAAATCTCACGACTATTCTCAAAATTCAGGAACCGCTGCTCCCGAGGCCTACAAGGCCTCACTCCCCCAACACAGGCAGGACCGATAGCAGAGAAGCTGCATCTCTGAGTCCACCGGAAGGAAGAGAGCGAGCAGGCCTCTGCTCCTCCTATTTATACCCCTAGTCACACGAAATTGCATGGAATACTGGGAACTTCTGACCACTTCCTGGTTACAAGCCGGCTACCAAGGAAGTGGCCTGGACAAAACCATCACAGTCTGTCAGAGGCACAAATTTGGCCTTACCTCTCCTTTAGGAAGGCAAAGAATTCAACAGTCAAAAGCTTAATAAACCAATCTCACACTAATCTACCTCTGTTATTTCTGGACCTCCAATGTCTCTTTCCTCAGCTAAGCAACATCAGCTTGCCATGACTCTGTTAAGGACCTACAACTTTTAACTACCCACAAAGACCATGCTTCCTTCCCTGACCTTCTCATATCTAAGATGTATACATAACATGAAATAAAGCATATATATTTCAAAGTATATATATAAAAAAGCATATGTATACATAATATAAAAAAGGAAGCTAAGGGAAGTTGAAACTACATTTTGTAAGTTTTAATGAGTCCTCCCTATCCTTTGAAGTTCTTGGTATAACTTCCTGTTCTTACAGGTAAGAGTTTGTTCATGGATGTTAAAGAGGCATGCCAGTGAAGTAGTATACCTCTCCTATCTTCCCTCCTTGCCCTCAGCACCTTCCCTACCTGTAACAATAGCTCCCTGCTTCTCATCAGAAATATCATTCAGGTAATGTTAATTGTGATAAAATTATGAGAGAATGTTTCACTTCAGTAAGTTAGAATAAAAAAGAAGGAACACAAGCCTCTTATTTTAAACTTATATATTAGGGAGGCTTACTGATTTTAAAATACCTGTAAACCTACAGAACATACTTAATATATATTAGCAATATATTGGTGAAAAAAACCAGCAACAGTAACATTAGATCAGAATGATAAAAACTAAAATGGTGTTTATCCAATCAAATAACTGTACATTGTATAAAATATCTAAATACAAGACAATTAACTTCATTATTCTTCACCAAAATTATTTTTAAAGGTATTAATTTCTGTTTAAGATTAAATAAAATCAACCCTTAGAATTTCCCAGAGAATATACATTGTTAGTTGTTTTGAAATTAGATGTTATCAAATTTTACAGAAAGCAAGTATACTTTTAACTATGGAAAAGTTGAAAAAAAGTTATTTACTGCCAGAAGAGTTACTACAATATTGAAGCTGCTGTTCTATTTAAGAAATTTTGAAAGTGAAAATTTCTCTATGAAGTGATAAACCTCCAGTAAAATTAAAGGATTTTTTTATGTCTTTATTTGTACTCCTAAAAGTATAATGTCTAGACTTTTTGTATATTGCTATAATATGGACATGTGGAAAGATTTAGAAGCATACAGAAAGCGAAGCCAGAAAGAATACTTGGTCCTTTCAAAACTAGGGTTTTTATTCTTATCACTGTTGTGGAAAACATTCGCATAGTCATTAGCAGAGGTGATAAAAGCATTATAGCAATTAAATCAAAAACCTTTGATGTAATTTCTCAAAGACAACTTCATGTTGATGTCAAGAATCTGTGGAGGTCTGTTTAATTTCACACAAGTTACTATTCAGTACTAATAGCAATATAATAGGCCAGTAGTTTTTAACAAAGTTTGGTGTATACTGTCTCTCTAAGTTGTTTCACAGTTCGATTTGAAGTTTTCATGTGTTGACAGAACATAAACCAGAGGATGCATGTCCTATGTAGATGACATTTCAGGTTTTATTCTAGAAGAAAAGCTCTATTCTGACCGATAAATACATCCCTTACACATTATTCCTGTGGTATGAAAGAAACAAAAGGTTACCTTCATGGTAATGATGATACCAAGAACTGTAACAGATTTATCACATTACAATAGTAAAGTGAAAGCAAAAGTTATCATTAAAAAGAAAGGGGTTTTTCACTTTTTGCTCACATGGACAAGAACATAAGCAATAGTATTCTTGAATTTTGCCTCTGAATTTGCATGTTCACAACTTATAGAATCATAGAATGGCTCAGGTTGGAAGGGACCTTAAAGATCATCTAGTTCCAACCCCTCTGTCATGGGCAGGGACGCCACATGCACTAGACCAGGTCATCCAGGGTCACATCCAGCCTGGCCTTAAACACGGCCAGGGATGGGGCCTCCACAACCTCTCTGGGCAACCTGTTCCAGTGCCTCACCACCCTTTGGGTAAAGAACCCCCTTCTAATCTCCAGCCTAAATTTCCCATTCTTCAGCTTGCAGCCATTCCCTCATGTCCTGTTGCAATCTGAACAGGAGAAAAGCCTCTCTCCTTCTGCCCTATAATCCCCTTTCAGGTACTGAAAGGCAGCTAGAAGGTCCCCTCTAAGCCTTCTCTTCTCCAGGCTGAACAAGCCCAATTCCTTCAGCCTGCCCTCATAGAGGAGGTNCTCTGGATGGCATCTCGCCCCTCTGGCATGTCAACCACACCACTCAGCTTGGTGTCGTCTGCGAACTTGCTGAGGGTGCACTCAACACCTCTGTCCAAGTCATTAATAAAGACATTGAAGAGCACCGGTCCCAAGACAGAACCCTGAGGGACACCACTCATCACCGGCCTCCACCTAGACAAGGAGGCATTGACCACAACCCTCTGACTGCGTCTATCCAGCCAATTTCTTATGCATTGGATGGCCCACCCATCAAATCCGTATCTCTTCAATTTTGAGATAAGGATGTCATGCAGAACTGTATCAAAGGCTTTACTAAAGTCTAGGTAGATGACATCAGTTGGTCTTCCTTCATCAACCGTTGCAGTCACTCCATCATAGAAGTCTATCAGGTTGGTCAGGCATGCCTTGCCCTTAGTGAATCTATGTTGGCTTCTTCGAATCACCTCTTTCTCTTGCATGTGCCTTACCATCACTTCCATGACAATGGAACTTGATCACTTATAGCAAAAGAAAAAAAAGATTTTCAGAGAAAAATGTACATTAATTGTTCAGATTGTACTCCGAAACAACTTTGTTTTTATACTTTTTTCAGCTTAATAAATGTGAGTGAAAATATTAACTTTTTAAAAGTAAATCTAATATTAAAACTATCTTCTTGTGTACTTCCAGCAGGACCATACTCAGGATTTTCTTCTATCAGAATGGATATGAAATGAATAACTAAGTTTACTTTGAAATGCATTTTAACTTTCATTCTAAAAGGATTTTAATACCTTCTGTGGTAAATGGATATGTATACATATATGTAATTTCATGCATATAAATATTTCTTTAGAGGGAACACAAGATCACACAATATGTAAAGAATCAGGTCAGAACCCACCTAAACAATTAACCAACAAAACCAAATGCCCAGAAGGCTTTACATCTTTAGTACAACTATTTATTTTACTTTTACATTTGAAAAAAACCTGTGTGAAGCAGTTCATGTCCTATTCTGACAGTGTAAACAAGTAACCAAAACACACGAGGAAAGCTCAAATGTCTTTAAGTCACAAATAGCATTTTCTCTGAAATTCTGAGTAGTGTGAAATGGAGAAGTCACAGCAAATTTAAAACCAAGAGAGAAACAGAAATTCAGATTGCCATTGAAAGCAAGAAATGTTTAAGAGAAGTGTTCATTCATTCTCTTTCAAGATTTTGATACCCTTTGCCTCACAGCAGATGAAAGAATTGCAAGGGCTGTCTTCTGAAATGCTGCAGTAAGGTACAGACAAAATGGAATAGTCATTGTCACTATAGGGACCGGAGGCTGAAGACAGTTGGCATAGTTAGTAACGCTAAGGCCACTTCTGAAATATTTGTCGATCTGAATGTAGCCAGTTCACTGTTGCTGTAACACATTTTTTGCCATCTTTGACCACAAAACAGTCTGGCTGTACACTTTTATTCTGATCTCTGGATCCATGCTATGCTTCCAAATATCAATGGATTGGAAACTTCATGGAGATTACATAAGCATTTCAATTCAAATTATATGAGGGAATATAGAAAAACAGCAAGTTAAGAAAAGGTCTTGGTTTTAAGCAGAATAGCTGAATTCTCAGATAAACACCTTTTAGGGTTATCTGAGAGGAGCTAGCTCATTAGCTTGGGGTAATAATAAGAAGCCCTGCCATGAGTACCTTGAAAACTCCCTAATAGCAGTTAACATTATGGAAGAATAAACGTCACAGTAGAGGTACTAAAGGAACAACAAAGCAAGCAACAAACAAGTAGATTGAGTTGCCTCAGTTCTTCAAAACAATCTTGGAAATCTTTTTAAAGTTTAAAAGCCTATCATAAATTTGGTGAAAGTTTCATCAGAGATTTGTCAAATTGTTCTCTAAGAGCTAACTAATAGAATGGCAGCAGCGGATTGTCATAATAGACTTGAAAGATTGATCATAGCACTGCAAGTTAGCCTTCCTTAGCTAATTACTCAGAACTGACCTTTAACCACTAGACTGACATTCCTATCTATTTCATATCTGGTGAATTTTACTAAAGCATTAACACTATCTAAGTACATTGAACTCAGCCTTGGTTTTAGTGTGCCTTCAAGTGTTGGTCCTGGAACTTTTTATCTTTATAGTGAACACAGCCAAAATTTGCCATAAAAAACAGTGTTTATTTGACTAAACATAGTCATTCATTTTTCTTTTTTCTTTTGACACACTATACTTTTCTTCTGACATTTGTCTCTAGCCTCTTTCTCAACCATCTTCATCTGTCTTTCCAGTATATGGATGATAGGCAGAAATAAGACCACTTTGAAAGTCTCCTTTTTATTGTGACTGTCTGCGTAGTTTCCAAACAAAAGATTTAATGTAGCAGCAGAAAAGGAGATGTGGGTGTTTTATCCTGTTGTGTGTTTAAAGGCTCACACACACACACACACACACAGACACACACACACACGAAGGAGCAGAGAGACAAAGTGCCAGGCAGGGGAAGCCAAATCACCCTACTGAGAAATTAACAATGGGTTTTCCCACAGCTGCTCCAGGAGAGTCTCAGCACCTGTGTTAAGGTGGGACACCCACCATCATAAGCCAGAGTAGTGACTCTGAAAATCACATTTTCAACTGAGGGGGAATCACTGTCCAGGGGCATGGGGTGCACTATGGGATGCAGGGGAAGAGCTTTTCTTTTTTTGGGATTGCACAGGGCATGATAGGATGTTTAGGGGAGGAACCAAAGGTGGAAAAAATGATGAAAGTGGTTCAGAAAAGAACAAGTATGGAAAAACAGGAATAAAAGGAGCTGGTCATATGTAACCACGTAGCTAGTTACTACATGTCGGGCTATACTATGCAGTCAATGCAGTCTTCTCTGCCCTCTTATTAAATGCCATTTCTAAATGAAGTATGTTTACAGAGGTCTGAGTCCCAGCAACTGGAATGAGTGCAGGCATACAAGAGAGAGTGAGGGGTTTGTACCAGCAGCTGAAGGGCGCTGTGGCCTCAGGGGTTCATTTGTCCAGGTGGCATCAAGTGGGCATATTCAGATCCAGGGACAGCCAGTGGGCAAGCTGAGTGTCTAAGACCAAATGCAGGAGGGATCCACAACATGCATGCACAAGTATATGTGCATATGCATATCAAGGAGAAGGGGGTCATTAGGAATAGTCAGCATGGGTTTACCAAGGGGAAGTCACGTTTGACGAACCTGATAGCCTTTCATGAGAACATAGCTGGGTGGACAGATGATGGTAGAGCAGTGGACATGGTTTATCTTGATTTCAGTAAAGCATTTGACACTGTCTCCCACAGCATCCTTGCAGCTATACTGAGGAAGGGTGGTCTGGATGATTGGGTGGTGTGGTGGATTGTGAACTGATTGAAGGACAGAATTCAGAGAGTTGTGGTCAATGGGATGGAGTCTAGTTGGAGGCGTGCGTCTAGTGGAGTCCCTCAGGGGTCAGTACTGGGACCAGTACTTTTCAATCTATTCATTAATGACCTGGATGAGGGATCAGAGTGCAGTGTCAGCAAGTTTGCTGCTGACACTAAACTGGGTGGAGTGGCTGACACACTGGAGGGTTTTGCTGCCATTCATTGAGGCTTAGAGAGGCTGGGAAGTTGGGCAGGGAGAAAATGAATTAAATTCAACAAGGCCAAGTGTCGAGTTTTGCATGTGGGAAAGACCAACCCCATGGATCTGTTTAGGTTGGGGACTGAGATGTTGGAGAGCAATGTAGGGGAAAGGGATCTGGGGTCCTGGTGGATGGAATGATCACAGAATCACAGAATGTTAGGAGTTGGAAGGGACCTCGAAAGGTCCAATTCCCCACATTGTCAGAGCTGGATTCCTGACTACAAGGCAGCAGTGTGTTCTTGTGGCCAGGAGGGTCAGTGGGATCCTGGGGTGTTTTAGGAGGGGTGTGCTTAGGAGGTCAGGAGAGGTTCTTGTCCCCCTCTACTCTACCCTGATGAGGCCACATCTCAAATATTGTGTCCAGTTCTGAGCCCATCAGTTGAAGAAGGATAGAGAACTGCTTGAAAGAGTCCAGCACAGAGCCAGCAAGATGATGAAGGGGCTGGAACATCTTCCTACTGAGAAAAGGCTGAGGGAGCTAGGTCTCTTTAACTTGGAGAAGAGGAGACTAAGGGGTGACCTCATCTATGCTTGTAAAGATGTGAAGGGTGAGTGTCAGGAGGATGGGATCAGGCTCTTCTCAGTGAAGCCCAGTGACAGGACAAGGGGCAATGGTTGTAAGCTGAAGCATAGGAGGTTCTGTGTGAATACAAGAAAAAATATTTTCCCAGTTCAGGTGCCAGAGCACTGGAACAGACTGCCCAGAGAGGTTGTGGATTCTCCTTCTCTGGTGATATTCAAAACCCGTCTGGACGCGCTTCTGTGTGACCTGGTGTAGGGAATCCTGCTGTGGCAAGGGGGTTGGACTAGATGATTTTTCAAGGTCCCTTCCAACCCCTAACATTTTGTGATTCTGTGATTTTGTGATATGCATATGAATGTGTCTTTCCCACTACTAAACCTTCCTCATAATCAAATGCTGAGAGGAATAGGATGAGGCCATTTTTGCCATTTGAGGTAGCCTTTACGTAGACTCTGAAGCCATAAGTAAAGAAAATGTCACTTGTGAAATCCGTAGATTTCATATATCTGTGTGGGGTCAAGTATTCTATGATATTCTTTAAGAAGCATAAAAATCACAGAAAGGTGCCCTTCTTGCAACCACCAGGAAGGAATAGAGAGGTCAGCAGAGCACAGGGTGAAGTCTGGCTACTGCAGAGAGGACAGGGGACTCAGCAGGCACCGAGGATTGCTACCAGCAGGCAGGGAGTCGAGCACTGCTGCAAAAGAAATGTACATTCCAGCTACTCAACTATTTCCTCACAATAAAGTAAAAAAAAAAAAAAAGACATATGTATTCTGGTCTAGTTTTTAAAAATAAATAAGTAAATAAACAAGGCCTGACCCAGATGGGACCCAGCAGTATGCTTCTAGCAGTGGTAAAATCCTAGCACAGTACTGAAGAAGAAACATAAGAATATTTATATTCTTAAGAACATCGTTTCATGATATTACAATTGAGGTTCCTTTGTACGAGATCGTACCACTGGGACACAAGGTTTAATAGTCAGCTTCCAACAGCTGGCATCTGAAAGAACATCTGAAGAGGAACAAATATAATTCTCCTAATTATCTGAATCGTTATTCTTCTTACTTCATAAATTATGTCTGCCTTCTGGGTCTGTTTTATACTGATCTCAGTCTCTACTAGTTGTCTGCAAATCATTACCAAAATCTTGTCTTTTTCTTCAGGCCTTGTTCTTTCTCTTGCTTTAAGAATCAAACATAGTAGGTGAGAATATTTAGTGCTACAGCCATGCTAGATTTATGCATATTCATCAACAAACTCATCTCTTTGGAAGTCTGCCAATAATTCTTAGATATTACATTAAAACTCTCCCTTTCACACCTTTTTCTCAGAAGTCTTACTTTTTTTCTATTTATTGCTTCATTTACTTACAAGGTTTGGACTCTAAGCATCAGCTCTCTCCTGCCTTGTAGAATATTGTTAATCCTAGAATAGTCTTGTTAAGAATAAGCACATAAATTGTGTCCATAGACGTTAAGTTTTTAGTTTTCCTTTAATGTAAGTGCTTGCATGCTTCAAATGTCTTATTTCTTTACTGTCACCACCACAGATACAATATTACTTGCCTAGTCACTCACTAAGACTACACACCTCCTGGGTAATACTCTGTATGCTTTCTGTGGAGTGAAGCAACATCTGGTCCACTTAGGAGTGTCATAAAATCATTCATGGTAGCATGCGGCAATGTGTTTGTGTGCTCAGACTGTATGATTGTACTTACTGCTGATCATGAAATCCTTCCAATAAAACAAGGTTTGGAATGGAAGCTTTTGGAGCAAAAACTGTCTCTTAATTGGAGTTTGTGCAGTGCCTGGCATAGTATAACTTTGCTTCTGTGAATCCAAAGGTCCTGATGTACTCAAGATGACTGATGGTGATTGGAGTATAGAAAGAAATAACTAATCACAGAACTTTCCGTTGGAATGTTCAAACTGTTACTAAGCAGTTAGATACTAGATTTTTTTTCTCTTTATTTGTGTGTTGGGTTGGTTTCTGGCTGGGTTTTCATAGCAGAGGAAGGGGCTACTGAGGTGGTTGATGTAAGAAGCTTTGAGAAGCTTCCGCAGCTCCAAGTTGGACATGCCTCTGGCCCAGGCTGAGACAATTAGTGCCTCTATGATAACATATTTAAGAGAGGAAATGTGGTGGATAGTTGGTCTCTAGCTCCCATGGGAATGTCGGACTTCGACCTTGACAAGATTACCATGTACCTGTGAGAATGCTGAGGAGGTGATACAGAAGGAAAAACAAGAACAGTGAACTGAAGATTTGAGATACAGCTGTGGAGAGAAAGTTTGGCATCTTCCCATGGACTGTGTGACCAACAGTAGCTGGACACTAAGCTAACTTTAGCCAATTAATAAATGACATAATAGTTTGTTATTCTTTCTTAAAGGTATAAAAGGAGGCTTGTTAACTGTAGCTCTTGCTAGCCATTTTTTCTTGTATATAATCTCTACCTGTGACTCTTGTACTTCTGCTTGGCCTATTTTACACACTTCGTAGATTAAACGCGACCACCGCTGCATGTCTTTTGTGTGTGTGTGTGTGAAACCCATCTGAACTCACTCTTCAGAATATTGTCATGCACAGCATATTGTCGTGCTGTGACAGGGAAAACCTATTGAGTTAGTTCTTTTGTTTAGGGGATTCTATGTTTTTGTAGAGGAGTAGGACTCAAGAGGGAACCATGTGGACTCCAAGGTCAGTGAGGAAGAAGAGGGAAGGCATGCAAGAGCAACTGTTGCTCTTCAGCCAGTGGAGAAATGGCAGACTGAGCCACTGCAGCCCTTAGAGAGCAATGGTGGAGAAGAATCCCGCCTGTGGAGGATCCCTTGCTGGAGCAGGTGGCTGCTGCTAAAGAAGGCCCTGACTCTGAGGAAAACCCACGCTGGAGCAGTCCATGGGTACAAGGACTACAGCCTGTGGAAGAGACCCACACTGATAGGACAAGGTCGTAGAGGACTAACTCTTGTGGGAGGTATGTCATGTTGCAGAAGGAGAGGGCTGTGAGGAGTTTTGCCTCTGAGGAGGAAGGAGCAGCAGAAACAACATGACATGGACTGACAGCAATCCCCATTTCCTGCCCCAATGTGCTGCTGGTGGGGAGGAGGTGGAGAACTCAGGAACAGAGCAGAGGCCAGGAAGAAGAGATCTGGGGAGAAGGTGTTTTTAAGATCTGGTTGTATGCCTCACTGTCCTGCTGCGATTCAACAGGTGGTGGCTTTGTCATTTAAATTAAATTGGTTTTATATCCCCAGGTCAACTGTGTATTTTGCCTGTGACCATAACAGGTGAGAGAGCCCTCCCAGTCCTTTGCCCTGACCTTCTAGCCTTTTGTTGTATTTTCTCCTCCCCATTGCAGCAGAGGTGGGTAGAAGTGGACAAGTGGTGGTGTGTTGTTCAGTGTCAGTTGGGTGGGTATAAACAATGACAATCTGCACCTTTAATCCTTTGTCATGCAGTCTGAAAAGTCATATAGGTTAGAATTTTTTTCTGGATGAAAAACAGGATGTTATCAATATGTAGCATAAATAAATTAGAGAATACTTTTTAATCAAAATCTCAACACATCTCAGATTCTCAAATAGATTGTAAGAAATGGCATGGGTTTTAAGTGGAGAAAATTAGAAATATCATGAATTTTCAAAAATAATGTTGACATTAGAAAAGGGAAAGTGAAATAGTTTACAAAACCTACAGAAAGACATCAGGAAAGCAAAACAGTTTTGGCCAAATAAGCAGAGCAGGAATATTGACTGATTTAAAATTTGGAAACTAAACATTGAATAGTAATAAGAGTACATGATAGACCTATTTTGGATTGACAGAGATTCAAAGTGTTTTGCAGACTATGTATTTTTCTCTGAAATGCGTTTAAAATTTTAGGTACAAAACCTATATTATTAATATACTCTAAGAAGAATCCTTCAATTTAAACATCAAAATATCCTAATCTGCAGTGGTTTTTAATTACGCTGTGGATATTTCTATTGACAGAAACAGTAGCGGTCGGTCCTGTATACTGTATAGATACAGAACTTACAACGGCTGCACATGTAGTTGCTCTAATAATTACAATGAATTCTTCTAATGGTGTTGTTACAGGTAGTAATAGAAGCAGTAGTTTAGAGTTCTCATAGACTTTGTCTACTGCATGAAGTTAAAAAGAATCTGTCATGTAAGTTGTCAGGCTATATATTGGATGGGTAAATTTAGCAAAAAAATAAAACAAAATCAAAGTTCCTCACCAGAATGAAAAATCATACTCACTTAGCAAGTCTCCTGGATAATAAACAAACAAACAAATAAACAAATAATAGGAGCATGTTTCATTCTTTCCTATAAGATCCAACAGGGCAATAGAAGAATCTCATCCCATTTCTAGTTACTGCCGGATGCAGACTTGCCAGGCGTGGATCACTGGATTTCCTCACAAACATTCTTCCCCAATGGGATACAGCAAGTATGGTGTGTCTCTCCAGTAATCACACAACTTCCTCCCAACTGCATCTGTTTTGTGTATTCTGAAGATTGCATAAGATTCAGAATTATTTAAGTCTGCCAAGAGTTAAATTCCATTCTGCATTGAATTTACTTCAATTTAACTAGTCTTAAAAGTTTTAAGTACCCTTCCTTCTCCCACTGTTCGTTTTGCCCTTGAGATACTAGTACTGGTACTTAAAGGAGACCAGAAGCAAGAAATTTTTAGTACCTATTTTTGTCATTTAATGTAAACAGACTTGTTTACCTCAAGTAGAATTGTGTCTAAATTAATGTTTTACATTTTAACATTTGTGAAAGAACAATGTTTTCTTGGATAAGAAGTTGAACCAGCTTTTAAATGGATTTAAGTAAGTAAAGATTGAGAAAAGGTGAGCACTATAATCATCCAAGAAAAAAAATATATTTGACTCATTAATCTAATTAATTTAGTTATTAAATCTTCTGGAAAACCTATTGAGTTAATAACTATGTTTTGACTAAAATATTGTGGCCATTATAATCTAGAAATTACGCTACAAATGTTTTTGTAAATATTTTATCTGAATAAAGGGGTTTTTTCCCCCACCATATTTTTAAATGAATAACGACAACTCAGAGGATCATTTTTACTTATTACTATAATACTTGGTACTGATGGCTTCTGTTGTCTCCTGTCACAGGAAAGATTTACTCCTTAACTTATGTAAGTAGATGAACCTCTACTGAATTCAAAGCCCTACAGCTATTTCTATGTCATCTGTGGAGGATCAGGTCACAATGATATTTTTTAATCTTCATTCCAGTCTTTGTCTTACTGATGCGAGCTACTTCCAACACTGCTTTAAAATTACTGTTATAATTCCAGGAATCAGCTCTATTTTACTCTGAATAACAGAGAAGAGGATACAGCATATAGCAGCTTTGACGAAGACTTACCTTGCAATTAACATCACAGAAAGTGGGTCCTCTTATTGGTCATACCATTCCAAACCTTACTTTTTTTTAATTATTTAAGTATTTTTATAAATAATGTAGTGAGACTACAAATCTAGCTGTATAACTGTGCTAGAAACGTTGGGTGAAACATGCAAAATTGATTTCCAAAGTCTAGCAAAGATTTTGCTCATGAATGCATTTGCTCCTCTGAGAATGAAAAGGAAGGAGAGAAAAACTTGGTTCATTAAGTTGTCTTGAAAGAAAAAGCAGAAACATCTCCTAAAATCATGAGCTAGACAGAGCAAGGCAAATGAAGAATTAGATGTGCATTTCACTTTGTCTTAAGTTTCATAAACTTATAAGAAGGATGTTGTTTACAATATTATTTTTAATGCATGCCTTTGATCTGAAATACAGGGAGATATTGCATCAGGTAATAAGTTGCAGTACATCATAATAAGTACTGTGAAATAACTGCTAATCTACCTTTCTGTTTACATTTGACTGCTGTTGTGGAGAAAGTTCTTTTAAGGCAAAAAAAAAAAATTAAAAGCATAAGCTTGGCCACTTTTAGCATGTTTAGCAGCACAAACACAATATACACATACGCTCAGATCTGATGCTGAGGATATGAAAGGGAAGTTAAACTTTTTACCTATTTTCCATGTAACTCCCACATTTTTTGGTCCATGTTATTTCTTGTTCGTGAAGACTGAAAATCCAGCCTCTACTTTTACTATAGCATTGAAAAATTCCTTTTAGTGGTAGTGATAGATTACTATGATCATGGCTGAAATGTTACATACAACTTTTGATGCAATTTCAGTAAACAAATACATGACTCTGTGTAAGCCCATTTGATCCTTTGAGTTGAACTTAGTGAGTTTTCTTCTGCCTCTGTTGCTCCTGGATTACAACACAACAGTAGTGTGAGTACTGAATGACTGCGGAATATGTTCAAATTAATCTGTTTCCTATAGTTTCCTCAATGCCTTGAGGAATTATCTAGGAAAACACAGTCTCACATGAACAAATTGGGCAGGGAATAGCTAGGAGAAAGAAAACAAAAATATTTTAAAAGCTTGTTTTCTTTTGAGGGAGTTTTTGCTACTTTTGATTATTCTTAATTATAGTTTTGTTACAGGCCCTTACTCATCAGATGACTGATCCAGAGCTGACTCAGCCTTTACTGTATCGTAAGTTCCCAAATCTTGAAAGCATTCATACTACATGCACCTCAGAGGAAGGGGGGAAAATATTAAAATAGGAAAAAGCTTTTGTTTACATTGAAACTAATTATTTTTTTTAAGAAACTTCAAAATAGTTAGGTCTGAAAAGAAATAAGAAAACTTTGTACATATTCTTTTTCCATTGTAACCATGAAAAGGAGGTTTTTGATCTTAGGATTAGTCTCAGTTAAATGAGTGCCTCTCTAAATTACAGAAAATCCCTTGCAAACTCTTATTCTTACTTATGATGTTTTACTTCCTAGCATCTCTGTAACTTGACAATTTCAGCCTCATTTCAAAGAATTGCCAACTCTACCCTTCAACTCATTGTTTTATACCCTCCAGGACACATGCTGTTCCTCCCCAGCATGATCATCTGGACACAAAGGAAGACATCTATGTGCCACAGAATTAATTATACTCAAACCACTCCTTTTTACGGAAATGTAAAGAAATTACAACAAAACAAATCAATTCTAGAGTTCATCAAATCATTGTATTAATATCAGAAAATTCTTCCTCATACCTACTCATCTATAACTGAACTCTTCTGTAAGAAAGGTAAGTTTGTTTTGCAGCTTAAAGGTTGTAAAGGTTAAAGTTTCACCATATCATTGTCTTAATCCCAGTAGTAACCTGTCCATTGCCACTCATCATAGTCCATGCACTAGTTTGAAGATTATTCCAATTTAAACTGGCATCAATGACCACCTGTAATGAAATGCAGCTGTGGTTCAGCCTACAAAGCAAACATTGTGTCTACATATCTCTTTAATCAACTCTGTCTCTGCTGAGTTATTTGCTCTTGAGATATCAGCAGTACTGGTACTTACGGCAAACTAGAAGCAAACAATTTGGAGGAAATACAGAGGGTTAAGTCTTGGCATCAATTTTACTTCATGTTGCTGTTTCCCGAGGCAATTAAATCAATGTGTTAGCCATACTTTGTTAGCAATGTGCTCCTAGTACTCTATGCCACTAGAGGGGCATTAACTGAGATAGGACTGAGGGCTGTAATACTTATTTAGCCAGGTAGTTACTCCAAATGCAGAGAAAAAAAGGTTGAAAAAGTAATATAAATATGGTTTACTATGTCAAAATTGTCTCAAATATAAAATAAAAGTAACAAAGAGGAAGTATTTAGCATAATAATGAGACAGCTTTTAAAAAGATGTGTGCCAAAATGAGAAAAATTGGCAAATTTATCCTGAGGGACAAAGTCAAGAGCGAAAAGAAATTTGCTATTAGAAATTCAAACTGAGAAATTCAGTTTAAACTGTTCTTTCCAGTCAAGAGAAAAACAAACAACATGAAATGTATTAAAAATATAAATAAATAAGTACTGGAGTGATTTAGACAGAGAAAACAGGTATCATAAAAAAAAAAGTAAAAAGGAGTTCTCAAGGCAGGAGATAGTTGGTGCTGCCACACACCATTAAGCAGTGATCCCTACTTACAGACACAAAAAGTGTAGATCTTCACAGGTCCTCCCAGGACTGGGGTTCTGCTATGTCTTCTGGTATTTGGCCCAAGAGTGCACTAGGGCTAGGGGAAGGACAAGGCAGCTACCACATGATGGAAATGTGCAGTGATGTGTTAAGTGCCTTTGAGCCAGAAAATGAGATGCTGAGAGAACCAAGAAATAAACCAGGTACAGGCTTATATAGTGACACTACATCAAACCTTCACTGAGGTTCTGTTCTGACCCAGAACATTTTTCTGCTCATGTTTTTATGGTACAGACAAACCCAAATGACTTGAGCCAGTCATACAGGCAACTCCTCTGCTACTTCCAGTGCAGCTGCAACAGCTAGCATGTGGTGAAAGAGAGAAGAACCATGGCTGTGTAAGTTCTCTTTTTCTTGCTGATTTGTTCTCCAGCTTGAGTGGGTGAGGAAGTGGTCAGGGAGGAAGAGCTCTTTCCTTGCCCTTGAACAGTGGTAGTAAAAGCCTATGCAAAAAGTAAGGTGTATTCTACTTATCCCTGCATGTTTGCATAAAACTAAAAAGCAACAGTTTTCTTGGGGAGGAAAAGAAAAAAAGGAAAACTGGAAAGAATAATAAAAAGGGTTAAGTCACTAAATAGAAAGGGAATAGAACAGATTGTGAAAATGCTGTTCTCTGAAGAATGCAGGTGCTTAATAGTTTCTTTTCAAATGAGTGGAGAGCAATAGCAGTACTCACATAGCTCAGTAACAGGAATGGTTTTATATTGTTGGGTAGTTACCAGCAACAATAAACTGTGCTGATCAACTGTTCTAATTACAAGGTGAAACTAATTACTGCAGAACACATTATTGGTCACATTTTGTGCAGCTCTGGAATTGAGAATTTTTCCTTGCAATGAAAAAAATTAAAAAATAAACAAAAAAACCTGACAAAAACCTAATCACTATCGAGAGTGTGTGTGGTTTTCTCTGATTTTCTGATATATCTTGGGAGTTTTTTGATATATCTTTCTTCCAAATGCCACGTCTGAAGTCTGAGCTCACCTTGACTCTTCACTCCCTTGTTCTGACACACTCCATTCTGTCCTGAGCCACAGAGCTTGCTCACCTGTGTTACTTTCTGAAGCCCCCCTTAGTGGGGGTGAAAGTTTCTGGAAGAGCTTCAAAGAACTGTCAGCTTTTTCTCCTGTGAACTTTGTTTTACAATAAGGTTGACTGCAAAGAAAACAGCTATTCTTGTGTGCATTCAGTGCAAAGCACTAACCTTGACAGAACAAGGACATTCTTCAAACATAGAAGAATTTTGTTCAATATATTTTTTTGAGCTTTAGGTATAAATAAACTTGTTTCACAGCAGTCATAGATGGGGTTTAGCTTTGGGATTACTTTTGTTATTATTTTATTTCTCAAACAAATTGATGTCTTGTAATAAGTGTAAAAAAAATTCTTCCCTTTCAGTCATTTTACTTTATTTAATAGAATCATGGAATGATAGTATCACAGAATTATGAAATAGATAGGGTTGGAAGTGATCTTCCTTCAAAGATCACCTAATGCAAACACCCTGCCATTGGCAGAGACATCTCCAACTTGATCAGGTTGCTCACAGTGCTCTCCAGCCTGACCTTGAACACTTCCCATGACCCACAACTTCTCTAGGCAAACAGTTGCAGGGTCTCACCACTCAGCATGAAAAATTTCTTCCTTATATCTAGTCTAAATCTACCCTCTTTTAGCTTTAAACTGTTGTCTCTTGTTCTATAACTACAGGCTTTGGTAAAAAGTCTTTTTCATTCTGATAAGCCCCCTTTATATACTGAAAGACCACAATAATGTGTTCCCAAAGCCTTCTCTTCTCCATGCTGAACAGTTCCAGCTCATAATCTTTCTTTGTAAGAGAGGTGTTCCAGCCCATTGAATATTTTTGAGGCCCTCCTATGGACCAAATCTAATAAGTCAATGTCTTTCTTGTCCTAAGGACTTCAAAGCTGGACACAGTAGTCCAGATAGGATATCACCAGAGCAGAGTAGAGGGGGAAAATCTTCAATCTGCTGGCCACTCTTCTTTTTGTGTGCTCTGGGTTGCAAGTGCAGATTGTGAGATCATATCCAATTTTTTGTCCAGCAGAATCCACTAGTCCTTCTCTGCAGTACTGCTCTCAATCCATTCATCCTTCAATTAATATTGATGCTCAGGATTGCCTCCACTCAGATGTAGGACCTCGCACTTGGCCTTCCTGAACTGAGTTTATATAGGCCCATTCCCCAAGCCTGTCTAGGTCCTTCTGGGTGGCACCTCTTCCCATTAGCGTATCAATTTCACTACTCATCTTGGCATTATCTACAATTCTGCTCAGGGTGCGCTCAGTCCCATTATTTATAAGATTAATGAAGATATGAAATAGCACTGGTCTCAGTACAGATCCTTAAGGGACATCACATGTTACTCGTGTCCATTTGGATATTTCCCCAGTCTTCTCTGCATTATTATGAGAAGCATAGATTCCTTCTCCACTGATACATAATTTTTGCAGATGTATCTTCCGATTCTCTAAAGCAACATAATGTTGACTTTTAAGTTACTGTTTTGTACCAATGTTATTTTTAGTTTGGAAATTATCATTTGAGGACAAGATACACTAGCCTAAGACAGAGAAAATCAACCTTTTACACATTAAAAGCAGAAGTTAAGGTAGTGTATGTATCTCAGGTTTGCAAGAGATTTAGGAGGAGTTTGCATGTCACCACCACAAAAATTTTCCTTCAACTCCTGAGAAGTTAACAGGGAGTATCGGTTTATTCTGTAATGCAAAGCAAATAAAGAATTGTAATTTGGTTTCAGCTACAGCATGTAGTTCTAATAAACGAATAAATCAAAAGGAAAAAGAAAAAAACAAAGTTACCTTGGACATATATCATGACAGGTATCAGTTAAGAACCATTCTGTTGTATAGTCCACTGTCCTCAAAACTTCATATCCAGATTCTATCTGGTGTCACAGATACATTTGTCCCTAATTTTTTATTCAAAAGATTTATGTGGGGTTGCTGAGTCACCAACATTAGCACAGACCTGTACTAAAAGCTGATCAGGATTCATCAAGGTTCTGGGATGAGTTTGACAATAGAGTAATACTACTATTGAATCTCAGAAATATTGGTTTACCTGAAGCTGATAGTCAAAAGCTTTGCTCCATTGAACATACAAGTGTCATTGTGCTGCTTTAAGGAAATAATGAGTCTGATTAGCTCTGCTGGACCTGATACTAACAAGGAGAGTCTGGTTGAAAAGGTAGAGGTTGAGGGCAGCCTTGGCTACAGTGACCATGAGATGGTAGAATTCAGGATCTTGTGTGGTAGGAACAGGATACCTACCAGGATCGCAACCCTAGACTTCAACAGGGCCAACACTGATCTTTTCAAGAAATTGGTAGGGGAAATCTCATGGGAAAGGGTACTAGAAGATAAAGGGGCCCAAGAGAGTTGGTTAACATTCAAGGACCACTTCTTCAAAGCTCAAGATAAGAGCATCCCAACACATAGAATATCGAGGAGGGGAGCCAGGAGACCTGCTTGGTTAAGTAAGGAATTGCTGAGCAAGCTGAAGTGGAAGAAGAGATTCTACAGGCCATGGAAGGAGGGGCTGACTACATGGGAAGAGTACAAGACTGTTGTCAGAGGTTGTAGGGAGGCAACTAGGAAAGCTGAGGCCTCTCTGGAATTAAACCTTGCAAGGGAGGTCAAGGACAACAGGAAGGGCTTCTTCAAATACATTGCCCAAAAAAATGAATACTAGAGGCAATGTGGATCCCCTGCTGAATGAGGTGGGTGCCTTGGTGACAGAAGATACAAAGAAGGTAGAGTTACTCAATGCCTTCTTTGTCTCTGTTTATACTGTTAGAGACTGTCCTCAGGAGCCTCAGACCCCTGAGCCCCCACATGATGTTAGGATACTGGAGGAGTTTTCCTTAGTTGAGGAGGACTAGGTTAGGGAACAGCTAAGCCATCTGGACAGCCATAAATCCATGGGACCAGATGCGATGCACCCACAGGTGTAGAGGGAGCTGGCAGAAGTCATTGCCAGGCCCCTCTCCATCATCTTGGGTAAGTCCTGGGGAACAGGAGAGGTGCCTGGGGATTGGAGGAAGGCNNNTCAGCAAGTTTGCTGATGACACTAAACTGGGTAGAGTGGCTGACACACCGGAGGGTTGTGCTACCATTCAGCGTGACTTAGAGAGGCTGGAGAGTTGGGCAGGGAGAAATTTAATGAGATTCAATTGCTCGTGGGAAAGACCAACCCCATGTAAGAGTATAGGTTGGGAACTGAGCTGTTGGAGAGCAGTGAAGGGGAAAGGGATCTGGGGGTCCTGGTAGATGGAAGGATGACCATGAGCCAGCAGTGTGCTCTTGTGGCCAGGAGGGTCAATGGGATTCTGGGTTGTATTAAAAGGGGTGTGGCTAGTAGGTCAAGAGAGGTTCTTCTCCACCTTTACCCATCATCTACCCTGATGAGGCTGCATCTGAAGTATTGTGTCCACATCTGGGCCTCTCCATAAAAGAAGGATAGGGAACTGCTTGAAAGAGTCCAGCACAGAGCCACCAAGATGATGAAGGGACTGGAACATGTTCCTTCTGAGGAAAGGCTGAGGGAGCTGGGTCTCATTAGCTTGGAAAATATGTGAAGGGTGTGTGTTCGGAAGATGGGGTCAGACACTTCTCAGTGAAGCCCAGTGACAGGACAAAGGGCAATGGTTGCAAGCTGAAGCATAGGAGATTCCGTGTGAATACACGTAGAAATATTTTCACAGTGATGGTGCCAGAGCACTGGAACAGACTGCCCAGAGAGGTTGTGGAGTCTTCTTCTATGGAGATATTCAAAACCCGTCTGGACGTGCTTCTGTGTGACCTGGTGTAGGGAATCCTGCTGTGCCCGGGGTTTGGACTAGGTGATCTTTTGAGGTCCCTTCCAACTCCAAATATTTTTGATTCTGTGATTATTTTTCAGTTTTTTAAGAGAGAATGTCTGGAGAACATGCACGGTCATCAATGGAAAAAATGACTGAATTAGACTGATTTGGGCATTTGGAAGTTTTAAATCCAACACCAAAGCATTCCTGGTTACTGAAAGAAAAACTTATTTACACTTAACGAATTCTTGATTGGAAAACTTACTATTTGTAGCTGACAGGTAAGCAAGTCAAATCTCAAAAACAGAGAGCTTTTTTTAAGGTAAGAGGAATTCAGTTTCCTGTCAAGTCAGAGAACTAACTCACAGTGACTAAAGCTAAACCATTCCAGCATTTGGGCTTAATGTTATGAGAGAAGGATGAGCTACTACAGTATTAAGGAGTTCTGCTTGCTTTCCTGACATGCTGTAGAACTTCTGTTTTTCTCAAAAATTTGGCAAATGCCTGGAGAATGTGATTCTTGCTTTATCAATGTACAATATGTGCTTACAGCAATTTTGAAGGTGGAAAATAGCATAATTCTCAAGATTTTGAAAGGATTTCTTTAGCTCATTTCTTAACATTTTGGAAAGGAAAATTGTGCTTTCATTTCAAAATTGCCTTTGCCACAGTTTCCATGGGTGTCATCTACTGACAAAGTTTCTTTATACATTTAGCAGTACTGGTGCAAACTACTTCTGTGTGGTTTGATTTTCTGGATTATCCAGGTCCTAAAAGCTGTCTAGGTGAGGCTATATCAGGTCTCCAAATAGCTGAAATAGAAATTATTCATGCTTTAAAATAAAATAATAAAAAAAATTTAAAAAGTCTATAATTCACTGTTGTGGTTTTATTGCCTTAACTTTAGCATCTGAAATTTGTTTCCAATATATGGTAATGTAAATAGTGTAGTAAGAAAAGGCCACAATAATGTGTCAAACTACTTCACAGTATTTTAATATTTGTATTTTATTGATCTCTTCTTTTATTAACATAAACATAATTAATAAGACTTCTATCCATAGACTGTAGATGCATTTATAATTATTGGTAAGACCACTTTTACCACAAGATATTTTACTGCTATGAAATGAAAATAATTTTCAGGGTGCTCAGTTACCATTACTGTACTGAAAGGATCAATCATTCATATATTTAACTGCACAGTATGCTCTAAAAGTACTTGTAAATTGTAGGAGCTTCTCAAGGAAAAATAACAGTTCTCTGCTTGCTTACATCCTGTTCACGCTCTCAAGTATCATATTCAGATTTCTTCATAGAAGGACTAGTTCACATAGTCTGTACAAACAATTCAAAGAATACTGATTTCAAGTGATCAGGAGCTGAGATTTCTGATCCATGGGAAGCTTTAAGTCATTAGCATCTAACATTTTCTTCTAGCGATCTGATGACCATGAAGTTAAGACTTAATTAACTACCTTCAAAACGTGCTTTATCCTGTCAAATGTATGCATGTGACATATTGGTACATTTGAACAAATAGTGAGGAGAAAAGTTGTAAAACAAAAGAAAAAAAGATAAAGGTGTTAGAAAAGGAGAGTGGTTAGAGAATAAACAATTGAAAACTGAACAAAAACATTTGTGTGTTTCACATAAGCATTGTATAGAAGCACATAGCTGTTTAGTCATACAGCTATTATCACAAGATAAATTTTGTTATTTTTCACTGAGATTCCAAACGTTGATAAAAGAAAAAGAAAGCAGATATGCAGGAATCACAGAATGCAAATTAGACCAACACCTGTGAAACAGGGAATATATAAATACACATGGTCATTACTTTTGCTGTCTCTAGATATCTTCATGTCCCCATAGTTTCCACTTCACAGATGTGAACCTCAGAAGCTGAGTTACTTCTTGAGGTTAGACCTCCAATCTTCCAGAAAGACATGAATGTGTGATTCTGCAATGCAGGCCATCTGGGCCAGGGATAACTGCACCATAAAATTTATACCTCAGTGTTTGTAAATGGTCACAATTCACAGAATCACAGAATGTAAGGAGTTCGAAGGGACCTCGAAAGATCATCTAGTCCAAACCCTCCACCAGAGAAAGACCCCTTGACCTCACATGGATTTCTAACTCCACCTGGTTATTGCCCATGCTGCATACATTGGTATACAGACATTTGAGGGAGCAAGCTGAGTGTGCCAATTCTACCCTAAGGGGTGTGGGAGGCCTTCCGGTCTGTATTAGTACTAGCATTAGAACGCTGGCCCACTGGTGCAGACCTGGCAACAACGCCACCCCCCTTCGAAACTAGTTTAAAGCTCCATGGATGAGCCCTGCTAGTTCTTTCTCATGGAAGATAAGCCTTTCCCATCACCTATCACCTGGCCTGGTGTCTTGTAAAACCACCATTATCAAAGAACCCAAAGCCCTGCCTGTAGCACCAGTCTTGGAGCCAGGTTTTTAAGGACTGAATTCTTCTACTGCACTCCATATTATGGTCTGGTACTGGAACGAGAGAAGAGAAAACAACTTGGGCCTCAGACCCTTTTACCAACCGTCCCAGGGCCTTGAAATCTCTCTTCACCCAACTGACTTAAAGCTGTGACTTTTCCTTCACATGTTTTTACTTCAGCTACATTTAAGGAACTGGTTTGATATGATTTGATTTTAGGAAAATAAGAAATATTAGGGAAATAACTGACATAAATATAGACTGTAAGCCCCTGGGACACCTCTCTAAACAGGAGATGGGGAAGATCTGATAGTTGCTGAAAGGCAAAGTCATAAATAAAACTATTTGAAAACTGAATAATTTAGCAAGCTAAAGCAGTGCTGCAAGAGTTACATAAGAAATTAAGTAATTCATAGTATAATTTTCTTCCAATGAAATTCCAGAAAATTATTTAGACTAGAAAAACTGGCTTATGCCCACTACCATAAAAATAGTTCTGAAAATGCTAGGCCATCTCACCTTAAATTATTGCAACTATCGTTTAGAAATGTATCTCAATGAATGCATAGGAACCTGTTTATGCTGCTTAAATATTTAGAAATCTCTGTCTTCATTATGTCAGGTACCCTCTTGTCAGTAAAGAAAACAGACAAGTTTGAACTATTCATCTTCATTTGAAAGGTAATAAAACCACAATTTTCTTGTAACACAATAGTTTTCACACTCGTCAGATGTGTAAATAGAAGTGAGAAATTGTTAACCAAGTCTACAATATTTCCTTTTTATTCTGTAACATACACCTGAAATCTGTCAGTTGTAATATACCTGTCAGTAATTATGAAGACCCTGAAGGCTATTTCTTAGATGTTACATGATACATTTTACAAAACAGCAGCTTTTGAGAATATTCATATTTTGTTTCAGAGAGGTAATAATTAGTTTAGCATGGTCTCATGAAAGATCCTGCACAGGAGTCCCTCATTTACACACAGAGGTAAGGAATGAAAGCTAAAAAGTAAAGAAATTTCTTCTTTCCTCTGCTGTACTTGCTGAAAACAGCTAGGTTGAACATTGAGATCTATTCAGAGACTGCTTAATGTTTAGAATTTCATTAAAATTATATTGAACACTTTCTTATGCTTTAAATTACATCTAGGAAATTATAGTGCATTAGGATACTTTATGCATGGCCTGTGTTGCGCATAAGGGGCAATACTGCCTAGTTTTACTATTAATGCAGAAAGAAAATGCAGTCTTCTTTCATTACATGTCCTGGGCAAAGGCCAAGAAAAAGCTCTGTAGACATTGCAATTGAGTGGCAACAATAAATATAGGCACAGCTGAACTATCTCTATGCTTGAGAATCTGCATTCTGGGAAAGTTGTATTATGAAAGTCTTCATTCTTTCACTCTGTTTTGTGTTAACCGTTTTCACAGAATCACAGAATATTAGGAGTTGGAAGGGACCTCGAAAGATCATCCAGTCCAACCCCCCTGCCACAGCAGGATTCCCCAGACCAGTTCACACAGAAGCAAGTCCAGACGGGTTTTGAATATCTCCATAGAAGGAGACTCCACAACCTCTCTGGGCAGTCTGTTCCAGTGCTCTGGCACCCTCACTGGGAAAAAATTACTACGTGTGTTCACACGAAATCTCCTATGCTTTGTCTTACAGCCATTGCCTCTTGTCTTGTCACTGGGCTCCACTGAGAAGACCCTGACCCCATCCTCCCGACACACACCCTTCACATATTTTCCAAGCATAGATGAGATCACCCCTTAGCCTCCTTTTCTCCAAGCTAAAGAGACCCAGCTCCTTCAGCCATTTTGAGGCAGTATGGTGGGCACTAGTTATGGCAATAAGGAAAGAACAAATGGAACTTGTTAAAGCTGAATTACAGAGAATGCTTTATATCAGTGGATTGGCTTACTGCAAGGAACCAAAAATCACAGTCTGATGATTAATTTATCCCCTTTCACCATCTCCCTTTTCCCTAGGCAGACAGCTAACCTTGAACAGCAATGTACATACAAATAGGGACACGTCTGTGTCACGTTTGATGGTGACGTGGGTTTAGGACTTTGCTTATTATGGGAGCTCTCAAGTTCCTGAACCAAATCCTCAAATTGCTGCTTTTTGGAACCATATCTGACACAATGGTTGTGCTGAAGAAGTGGTGGTCTGGTGGTTAGGATTTGGTGCTCTCACCACCAGAGCCCGGATTAGATTCCCAGTCAGGGAAGAATCCTGAATCCTGCTCTGGCAGGGGGTTTGGACTAGATGATCTTTCAAGGTCCTTTCCAACCCCTGACATTCTGTGATATTTTCAACCTTAGCAGTCTGGCAATGAACTTGTAAGTGACATTTCCTGTGCCTATTCCCTACTTATCTTACTCCCACCATTCTATTTCAGACAAATAAATCAATTACAAATTTTATTTAAAAATTAAACTCATGGCTATTCAATGGCCATGGACTATGGCCACCAACAGTTTACTTCCCTGTCCCAAGAAATGTTGCCTGGACCAAGGACTATCACCAAGCATGCCCCTTAATTCAAATGACCTTGTGCTGGGGTCAAATCCTTATTGCACTAAAGTGAGGTAAAACTGAACTCTTTAATGTTGGTAGGAGGCAGTGGAGTAAAGCAATTCAATGATTTTGTGATTCTATGCTTTCCATTATTAGCCTGAATGCATGTTATTTAAGCTCTTCCACAATGTTAATCTGAATTAACATATCTATGACTTGACAACTAGTTGGTGATGAAGTCTTCCAGAAACCACACCAAAACGTCACTCCTTCATAAAATCATTCCTCAGAGCTGTTTAGAATGGATCTAAGAGTGCAAATTTAATACTGAGCCTAGCATGCTTATTTGATAATGTTTTCAATGAAAAATTGTTTTATGCAATAAATGTCTTACCTTTAGGTATGAAGAATGTATCTTCGGGGAATTCAGGTCCACAGCTGAACACTTAACATTTGTAACCATGATATGAAATGTTCAGAAATCAGAAGTTTTAAAAGTACCACAGTAATCACCATATGTATCAATCCAATTGCTGAAAGAAACAGATTCACTGAGGTAAGGGGCATGTAGAAGAGTAATCTTTTTGTTCAACTCATTAATTGCTCATTATTTAGCAATACTTTTTATCAAATGATCTTATGAATCATTTCAAAGCATCCTAGTTCCCACATCCAAAAGACTTTCAAATTGTGTTGTGTTTCTAAATAGACAACATCCAGTTTACATCATCCTCAGAGATTATACCCATGAATATATATGCCAGTGAGCACACAGCCTGTTCCAGACAGTCATCTGATCTGGATGACTAGATATCCACAGTGACCAGGGTGGACTGTTGCATGCACCTATCCCATGATCTAGATATGATCTTAAAGTATTAGAATGCATACCCTTTTTATAAATTAATATTTCTGTAATTCACAATAAGAAGTTATTATCAAAAATAATAACTACAACAAGAGAATGCTAAAGATGCAAAACTATACTCTGACATTCAGAAACAACTGATGTGAATTTGGTATACAGAATATGACCTGCACCATACAATTTTGTCTTTTCATAAAATTACTGTGATTAGTGTCTAAAACACCAAAATACTATGTTTGAGAGGGAAAAATATAGCATGTTAGCACAAGGAACCTTCTCAAGGGCTTAATACTGGTGATTAAGAAAGTGGAAAAAAATAACCTGAGGTCTTGTTGAACTGTTTGAATCATTTGAATCATGTATATAAGAAACTGATGTTAGCTGAAAATAAATAAGAATCATAGAATGGCTCAGGTTGGAAGAGACCTTA
>VWZX01000301.1:274980-365617 GCA_013399015.1 Galbula dea | reverse complement strand
AGAGCTGCTTAGAAAAATCAGTATCTTCTCAAGCCAAGTAAACCCAGGCTGGTAGTGATCCTCTCTGCTCTGGGCCAGGGGTGTCCATCACTGGGGAGGGGGCTGCAGCAGGCTGAGCATGCAGGCAGCCTTCTATAAATGCACTCATTTCTTAATAGCAGTAATTAGCTGTTAGAGATACATTCCCTTCCACAAGTGTTTGATGTGAAGGTGTTGGAGCAGCTCCCAGCCCTTGGATGGCTCTTCTGGAGGTAAGTGGTTGGGATGGGGAGCCCTCAAGGTGATGGCACAGGTCAGATCCTGCCTGCTTGCCCTGCTGGAAGCCAGATGTGGGCACAGCATCCCACTGGTGCCAACCAGAGTGCAGGGCTGGAGCAAGGGAAGCCTTTGAGGGAGCTGAGGAAGGCTGCTGGGGCTGGGCAGGGCAGCAGCTGGCCCCACTGAGCAGCCATGGAGATCTTCTGCCAGTGACACATCTTTAATGAATATTTATCTCCTTGTTATTTAACAAGCTTTAAACTTCCTCTTGAGCAACTCCAGTTTATCTGATTCTCTGCTCTCTTGCTGTAGCAGACAGGTTAAAACCTGTGCATCTTATCTCCTAGGGGTTTCTGTTTGCCCTCCAAGCTGTGCCAGAGCAAATAGCCCTGAACAACCTGGAGCTGTGCTCAGAACCTCAGTGGAAGAAGGACATGGAGCTGGGGGAGCAGGGCCAGAGGAGGCCACAGACATGATCTGAGGGCTGGAAGCTCTCTGCTGGGAAGCCAGGCTGAGAGAGTTGGGGTTGCTCAGCCTGGAGAAGAGAAGGTTCCAGGGAGACCTCACTGCAGCCTGTCAGGGCTTAAAGGAGCCTAGAAGATGGGGAGAGACTTTAGAGCAGGAGCTGTTGGGTCAGGCCAAGGGCTGATGGTTTGAAACTGAAAGAGGAGATGAAGACTGGAGAGAAGGAAGAAATTGTTGATAGTGTGGGTGGTGAGAGCCTGTGCCGGGTTGGCCAGAGAGGTGGGAGATGTCCCATCCCTGGAACCATCCCAGCTCAGGTTGGACCTTGGAGCTCTGAGCAACCTGCTCTAGCTGGAGATGTCCCTGCTGGCTGCAGGGGGTTGGACTAGATGACCCTGGAATGTCCTTTCCCACCCAAACCATTCTGGGGTTCTATGATAACCTAGAAAGAAGGAGAAACTTGATGTGAAAACCCAAATGGGACAGCCCAGAGGTTAGAGGGCAGGATGGGATGAAAAGAGCTTTTTCTTCTCTGCTAGAGGTGTCCCTGGCAGCTCAGCCTTGGGCTGGCAGCCTCCCCCATCTCTCCACCCCCTCCCATAGGGAGAGTCTCAGTCTTTTCTGAGCACTTTTGTCTCTGCAGATGGAAGTGTTTGAGGAGCATTGGAGAGCCAGGGAGGATGACCTCAGGCTATCCCATGGCTCTTATCAGCCTCTTCTCCTCTCTTGGGAACACCTCCCATCCCCACTTGCCTCTGCAGCTCCCTGCCTGCATCCCCCCAGCTCCAAACCACTCTTAACTTCATGAAACACCACTCCTGCTCTCAGGGCTGGTGCTCCTCAGCTGCAGCTTCTCTCAGAGCCAAGCTCCAGTGCTATAAGAGAGGACTTTTATGTTGGAGTTTTGCTCTCCACCACCCCTAAGAAGGTTTCTGTAGAGGAATCCATGAGCCAAGGCAAAAAACCTCTCTGCCAGGTCTCCTTGCTCAGCACCTGAGGAAATTCTTCTGACCCTCCTTAGAAGAGCACCTCTGGGCAGCCTTAATTAGAGAGAGGGAGATGGGAAGCATGCAGGTATTGTTAATGAGCCTCAGGTTTGTTCTGGAGCCAAACCAAACAGCAAAGGTGGTAAGAACTTCCCCAAGGCACAGCTCTTCACCTAGGAGGGCTGAGCTGAGCTGAGCTGAGCTGAGCTGAGCTGAGCTGAGCTGAGCTGAGGTGGCTCCAAGTGCTCAGGTAGCATGGTGCTGGCTCTGGGGGCTTGGAGGTCCCAGTCCTGGCTACACCAGGGCTGGGGTCTTCACCCCACCAGTGACTCACTGCAGCCCTAGGGATGGGAAAGTGTGAGAAGATCTCTCAGAGGTGCTGGAGAAGCCATGGCATGTGCCCATCCCCAGCCTTCTGGTCCAGAGTCCCAGCCCCAGGACCATGGCCTTCAAGAAACTGAGCCAGGAGGCCACTCCTGGCCTCCTACCTGTGCTGACCTCTCAAGCCCAAGGTAACATCAGGCACCACACCTTGATACCTGTGTTTGCTCAGGGGCCATACAAAGATTTGTGCTGCCTCCTCCTGATCCCCCTTCCTCCTCATGGAAAGCACTGGATTCTCAGCTCTCTACTGAGAAAAGCTTTCTACCAGGTGGCTTGTCCACCCAACCTTGCTGCAGGAGGTCAGATCAGGTAGGAGGCTGATGTAGAGGTGAGTGCCTGGGGGGCTCAGCCTGTGCCCACCTGGGTGCTGTGCAGCCTCAGGCTGCTGCCAGGGCTCTGTAAATGCCTTTGCTGCAGAGGGATGTGGTTCCCTGCCCTAGGGCTGGGACCATCAGAAGCAGAGCTTCATTTTCTTCCTCTTTTATGTATTTATTTTCCTAATTGCTCTTTCCCATCCCCCCCACCTTTGTTCCTGTATCTGTGGTGGTTTGTGTCCTCCCCCAGCAGTGGGAGCAGCCAGGGAAGCTTCCCAGTGCCAATGCACGGGGGTGGATCCCTCTCAGTGACAGTGCTGTTAACCTCTGAGGGTGAGCAAAGCCCCCAGCAGGCTGCCAGAACCCCAGGAGACCTAGAGGATAGTGGTTTCTCAGGAAAATATCAAGGAGCAGCACTCAGGCTACTGGAAAAGCTCCAAAGCCTCTTGTCTTGAAAAGCTTGATGAGCCTTCAGTTCTCCTCCACCCACAGCATCATGCTGAGCATCTCTCTGCTGAAACCACCTCAAACCCAAGGAGTCTGTTGGATGCTCTGTGAGGTTCAGGTCTGATCATGGCTGGAAAGCAAAGGAAGGTTTGGGGGTTTTTTAGTTCATTCCTTTCTGGCTGGCACTGGAGACCCACAGGCTTGAGAAACAAACCAAGCTCCTCTTGCATTTTGAAAGCTCCAAAATATAGAGAGCTTTAAAAGAAAGAACTCAGCTGCAGTGCTGGGGCAGCTCTGGAGTCCTCAGCACAGCACAGACATGGAGCTGGGGGAGCAGGGCCAGAGGAGGTCACAGACATGATCTGAGGGCTGGAAGCTCTCTGCTGGGAGGCCAGGCTGAGAGAGTTGGGGTTGCTCAGCCTGGAGAAGAGAAGGCTCCAGGGAGACCTGCAGCCTTGCAGGGCTTAAAGGGCTGATAAGAAAGATGGGGAGGGACTTTAGAGCAGGAGCTGTTGGGCCAGGCCAAGGGCTGATGGTTTGAAACTAAGAGAGGAGATGGAGACTAGAGAGAAGGAAGAAACTGTTGATGCTGAGGGTGGTGAGAGCCTGTCCCAGGTTGGCCAGAGAGGTGGGAGATGGCCATTCCAGCTCAAGTTGGACCCTGGGGCTGTGAGCAACCTGCTCTAGCTGCAGCTGAGTGCAGAAGATTGGACTAGATGACCCTGGAAGGTCCCTTCCCACCCAAACCATTCCCACAGGAACCCTTCTCACCCATCCCCTTACCCTGTAAGATAAAGATGCTGTTCCCAACTTTGGCTCCATCAGAATCTCTCCAGGGATGGAAAGAGAGATAAATTTTAAAGAATAACCTTAATTTCCTTACTCTCTTCTGCATGGCCATTGCATGCCAGCCCAGCACCAGGCTGACAAGGGCTTGATGGTTGGTAATAGCCCATCAGCAGCCTCCAGTGCTTTGATCTACTGCCACAAGTGCATCCCCAGCACAATGGCATTTTGATAGATGGGATGAGAAGATAATCAGAGTGACAGAGCCTTTGATACAGGAGGGAAGTACATCACCAGAGTGGTGGTGCTGGGACATAGCCACCTTAGAGCTCTGGCAGAGCCACCCTGTTCTATTGGAGTTCCAGAATACATCCCTGGGGGTCCCTAGGAGCCAGGCTGCTGGCACTGGAGGGGCTGCAGGACATTGCTGCCTGCAAAAATAAAACCTCTCCAGTTGGAGGGACAGGCAGAGCTGCTGAAGAAGCTCTAGGGAGGAGGATCTGGGGGGAGCCTGGCCCCATTCCCATGGGGCTGTTGAGGGGCTCAGGGACCCCAACTTGGAGAAATCCCCCTGCTGGGGCTAGGGACTGGGCTTGGGGCTTGCTGGCTGCCAGATTTGTCTGGGTACCCAATTTTCTGGCTGACTTATTTTCCAAGTACCAGGTTTTTCTGGGTACCAGATTTTTGGGGTCCTAAATATTCTGTATATCAGCTCTTCTGGGTGCTATATTTTCTGGGCACCAGATTTCCTGGGTGCCAGATTATTTAGAGACCAGATTATTTAGGTGCCAGGTTTATCTGGGTGCCAGCTTTTCAGGGTTCTTCTTTTCCTGGCTACCACATTTTCAAGGCTTTCCTTTCAAGAGCAACCAGCACACCCAGTCCTTCCATCAACCCTGATGGCCAGGACATGATGGTTCCACAGTGGTCCTGCTACCACCAGCCCTCAGCTTCAGGTTTCAGCTCCTGGTTGCTGTGGAATGGAGAATATTTCAAAGGGGCCTCATAAGGACAAGCTGGAGCTGGCAGAGGGTGCAGGCAATGAGCAGTTTAATGGGGAGATAAATCAGCTGCATGGCTGATAAAAATCCCTTCATTGAGTGCCTGGGTGGCTAGGACATCCTTTAGCCCTTTGGCAGCTCTCTGGGTGGAAGTGGCACAGGGAAGGAGGAAAAAGAAAGAGAAACTGTGGAAGTTTCAGCTGCTGCATGTGAAGGTTTCCAGGGATTGCCAGTGGGGCACCTGGGGTCAATATTCTCTTGCTTTAGGGGGAGTATTGGCTTCTCTTGTTTGTTTGTGGTGGCTTTGTTGCTGCTTTCAGGTTCACAAAGCCATCTGCATCAGCCTAAAAACATGTTTGCTTTTCTTCTCCTCCTCACTTCAACAGCCATAGCCAAAAAATTACCCCATCAGAAATGAGTCTCCCTTGAAACTTCTTCTTTGCTGAAATGGTCACATCTGATCTGCCTGCAATAGGAACACTTCATGCTGTTGGAGCTTCTTGATTTCTCTTTTTAAATGCCACTGGCTGCACCTAAACCTATTTCAAAACAAGAGGAGAGTCAAGAGATTAAAAACATACCCCCAAAAACCTGAATAAAAACGTTCACCTGCCCAGACTCCCTTCTGATGGGATGGTCTGGGGGCTGAGTGTTGCCAAACACCTTCCCAAAGGAGCCTTTGCCAGGCTCAGGAAATGGATGTCTGACCCCTCCCCTCCCAAAAATTAATTTGGAGGTTGAGAAAGAGGAGGCAAAGCAGGAGAGTGGCAAAAAGGGAGCTCTTGGAAGTGGAGAACAGCACTAATATTTTGGGGAATGGAAATTCCAGCCATGAAATTGCCTATCATTTATCATCCCCAACCACCTTACAGAGCAAGAGAAACAGGCATTAAGCCCTTATTGCTTTTTAAATACTTATGATCTGAGGGAAAAGCCAACTAATGGACTTCCTTTAACACACAGTCTAGGGAAATGTCCATGGCAATGAGATTGGAGTTTGTTATCTCTGGATACACAGAGGGAAAAATGATAGCAGGCTCTGGAGGGGATGCTCAGATGATAGCCACCTGTCACCTCCCCCTACCCCCAGGGATGAAACCAGAGCTCCCCAGCACACACCAGTGCATCTTTGCCTGTTCCATGACAGAGAGGTCAAAGCTGATCACTCTTGGCCTAGGATTGGATGAAAAGCTCTGGGCACAGCCTCCAAGAGGTAGTGGGTTTCCAGGGTCAAGCCCTCCCAAGCCCAGAGACAGAAGGTTTGCCCTCAAAGCAAGGAGGAGGTTTTCCTGCTGCTAGAGGGTGATGGTGCTGGGGCTTGCACCCCTTGAAGATGGCAACAAGGGGCTTAGAGGGGCTGTTAGGGCAGCTCAAACCCTGGATTTCCAAAGCTGAGATGTGACCCCTTGAGGGTCACTCCACGCTGGAAGTGCTTCATGGGGTTTGGCAGCTCAGCAGCACCTGCAGCAGAACAGCAGCTCTTGCCCAGCAGAGTCAGAGCTGCTCCTAGGTGAGCAGTTAGATAATTCAGGGATGGTTTATTTCAGGATTTAATTATTTTATCACTTATTTATTGGACTGAAGAGAGCTCTCCACCACTGTAGGCTAGATAGAGCAAGCATCCTTGGACTCAAAAGCATCCAGGACACCAAAAGATGTCTGCACTGTTGAACATCCTTCTTGCTGCATAGTTTTGCTGCTCCACGTATGTGTCAGGAAGGTGCACAGGTAGATTTCTTGGTTTGATTTCTCCTTCAGAACTGAAAAAGGAGCAAAACTTGACTCACCCACACCCAGCCCTGATGTCAAGGCTGTTGGCTGTACCTGTAAGACAACTCCTTATTAACAGGGCTCCAACATCCCTCAAGGTGCCACCACATTGGCTTCAGACAATGGCTGTCTGCTGAGAAATTATCACACCTACTTCATCCTTTTCAGGTGTAACCAGTGATTTAGCTTTTTTCAAGAAGGAAAAAATAATGTGGAAAGGGGGAGGGGGAAAAAAAAAATCATCTTGAGCATGAAACAGCTAAAAAAAACCCCAACCCCCAACCCCAAAATAAATGTGCCCAGCAGAATGCAAACGAGACTTCAGCTCTAACATCACATCATTAGCGAGATAGTTTACCCTGCAATTCATCTGCCTACCTTACCTGCTTCCCCAAACCACAACCTTCCCCTCAGAGTTCTGCTCCTCTCCTTTTGCTTTGCACTGAACCATAAATTACATGCTGACAGCTTTAATTTGTGCAAAGTATGCCTGGTTGCTTCTGGCACCAGCAGCAGGCTGCTATAATAAGGTCAATATATATTCATTGTCGCGTTGCTTGATGTGCCAGATAACACACACACACACAGAGACACACACACACACCCACACAGAGACACACAGACACACAGAGACACACACACACACACACACAAGACAAGCAGGAATGAGCTTGGTTTCTTGGGGGACTCCAGAGTGGGAAGGAGAGGCAGCGAAGCACGCGGCACCACATCGGGGCCCGGCGAGCAGTTGGCTCATCACTTATGCATGGCAGCAGCAATGTTATGATTTAACTAATCAGCCTCAGTTATTCATCCCATTGCTGTCAGGGGACCAGGCAACACTTTCATTTCTTGCCAGTTCTGGGTAATTTATGTTCCCCTGTCAGTCAAGGGTGGGGTGGGTTGGGTTGGGTTGGGTTGGGTTGGGTTGAGTTGAGTTGATTGGGTCGGTTGGGTGGGTTGGGTTGATTGGGTCAGGGTTGGTTTGGTTGGTTGGTTGGTTGATTGATTTGCTTCCTTTTATGTTATCTTGTCATTTTGTTTTCCTCTTTGCCTTGTGGTTGACCATTAGCAGATAAACTCCAACATATCTCCTCTGGAGCGTGAGGTGTTGGTGTATGGTGAAGCCTCTGAAACATTGCCTGGGGAGGAGGAGGAGGAGAAGATCTGCCCTCCCTTGAGGGGAAACCTGAAACACCCATGGTGTGGGGAGAACTTGGCCAGTCCACACACAGACCTGCCCTTTGCAGTGGTGCTGCTGGGTCACAGCAATGTTTTCAGAAGCAGCCCCAAGCAGGCTGACAATGTTTGGACAAGGAGCAGCCCCTCTGATCCCTGCCTGCTCCTGGAGAGGATGGAGATGGTGACAACAGCCCTGCGTTGCTGCTCCCACTTAGCTCTTTTCTGCTCTCACCCTGTGTAGCCTCTGCTGCTTGGGGGAAGGAAACACATCCCCCCAAAAACTTGGGGAACAAGGGAATGAGGCACCTGCTGAGCACCACCTTCCTGGCATGAAGCAGCTCAGGGAATTGTGTGGGTCCAAGGGAGTCACCATCCTTGAAAGGATTTAAAAGCCCTGGAGATGTGGTGCTGAGGGGCAGGGTTTAGTGATGAGCTGGCAGTGCTGGGTAACAGTTGGACTCCATTATCTTAAAGGTGTCTTCCAATCTAAACAAATCTGTGATTCTACATCAGCACCAGCATCTCTGGTGTCACCTCCTTCAGTTGCCCCAAATCTCCCATGACTTGTGCCTTCTTCACTGGGGAAACTCATCTCCTGCCCAAGGCCAGAGCAGATGGAGGCACCACAGTGCCAATGAATGTCAAGAAAACAGCTAATTCTTTTATTATTGTTGTTGTTGTTGTTGTTATTATCATTAATGCACTGTTACCAACCCAGGAGCCCCAACCTTTCCTCCTTACCCACCAGCACAGTGCCCTCGTTACTGAAACAGTTAATTCTCTCAGCAGCATGTCTGGTACAAAAGAAGAGCCAGCCTTTGAAGGAGAAGCTTTTATCCTTTTCAAACACATCCTCAAGTTATCAACTCCAACACAACATCAAGGCCTGCTTTTGTTGGAATAATTTAACACTAATAGTTCACCAGCGCTGCCACGCTCCTGCTGCAGAGCTGTCACTGGCTGCAGAAGACATTTGGTTCAAAGACAGGGCCAGCATGGAGCCAATTTGGACTTCTGTTCTTTTCTCTACCCTTTTCTGAAAGGCATTTTGGAGTTCTGGTTGTCTGGTTTGGCACCACCAGTCTTGTCCATACCCAGAGCAAGGGCACGGTCCATGGGTGATGTTTGCAGCGGCTTCCTTGGAGGCAGGAGGTGGGCAGAGTCCTGCTGTGGTAGCTCACAGAGGGTTGGTCACAGCCCTGCTCTAGGTGGAGAAGCAGCAGTTTCATGGATATAGATTGTGGGATGCTGGATTCATAGAATGGTTTGAGTGGGAAGGGAGCTTTCAAGGTCATCTAGTCCAACCTCCTGCAGTCAGCAGGGACATCTGCAACTAGACTGGTTGCTCAGAGCCCCAGGGTCTGACAGGTTGCAGTGGTGGAACATCTGGTCAGAAAGCAAGGAGCTGTGCAGCCAGACCCAGTAACTGAACTGTCCAAAGAGAAAAAAACATCAATGTTGGTGATCACTGATGCCTGACTCTGAGTCTCCTGCACATTCTGCATCCTAACACACTCCCAAGAGCAGTGGCTCTGGTGACCTCCTGAGGAAACTCTCCCAGCTTAACAGGACCTCTCTTGGTTAGCTCTCAGCCTCAGTTTACCTGTTGTTGATGCTGGAGAGCCGGAACTCAAACCAAGCAGCAAAGTAAGTTGTCCCCATGCCTCTCCAGCCACTCTTTACCCTGCACCTCTCTCTCAAAGCATGGTGACATCAGCCAGACCTGCTCCATCTCACAGCCTGGTCAGCCCAACTGCCAGCAGCATGTTGTCCCTGCCATCACCTCCACATTGCCCCACGATGGGGCTGTCCATGCAACCTTGAAACCCTCTCCTGGCTTCCCATCCTTTCAGGCTTGCAGGGAGGAGACCCCAGCATTTTGAAACGTGGAGGGGGAAGAGCCCCACATCCAACCTGTGGTGTCACTTGCTGGAGGACCAACAGCCACCCTTTGTCATCCCCTGTGTTCCCTGGGTGATGCTGGCCCCGTGCCGTCAGGAGGAAAGCCATCACACGGCAAGCAGCAGCAGCAGCAGCGCCAGGCTTGGGTTTGTGCCATCTGACATTGAACCGGGGCTAAATTTGTCCGGTTTACACTTGAGCGGAGTGACAGCCGAGAGGAGAGAGAAGTGCCTTCCATTTCCAGAGCAATAAAGATATGACGGCGGGGGAGGGAGGAGAGTGGGGTGGGGAGAGGGGAAAAAAAAGTTCCGTGGTGGATTAGCACCCTTGAGGTACTTGAAGCTGTCACTTACAATATGCAAGATCCATCGCTTGACCTCTGCTGTGTGCCAGGAGAAGGAGCGGAGGGGAGGGTTGCATGGGGAGGAGAAGGAGGGGGAAAAAAAAACAACAGGGAGAGAGGGGGAAAAAAAAAANTGGTGGGGGGGTGTGTGTGTGTGTGCAAAATGACCTCAGTGCGAAGAAACTTTATTTTCTCCTGCCTCTTGATTTATGTAGGGAATCTGTTGGATGATTAGCGCCTATCATCAATAACCAGCCGGCGCGGGCTGACAGCTGCTGAGTGGAATGAAGAAACCCTGTGAAGCAAATAGCTACAAATTTCCCTGACAGCCTCTGGTTCGATTACACGGCGTCAGCTGCCAAAAACCCACCCGTTACTACAGCCAGGGAGTGCCGTGAATAGCTGAGCGGGAGAGGAGGAGGAGGAGGAGGGGCAGAGGGAAGGAGGGGGNCAATAAAGATATGACGGCGGGGGAGGGAGGAGAGTGGGGTGGGGAGAGGGGAAAAAAAAGTTCCGTGGTGGATTAGCACCCTTGAGGTACTTGAAGCTGTCACTTACAATATGCAAGATCCATCGCTTGACCTCTGCTGTGTGCCAGGAGAAGGAGCGGAGGGGAGGGTTGCATGGGGAGGAGAAGGAGGGGGAAAAAAAAACAACAGGGAGAGAGGGGGAAAAAAAAAAAAGCAGCCTTTTACCAGGATCCCTTTCCCAAACACGTGACAGTCCACAAATCAAGCCAGAACTTAGCCGGTAATTAGTTTTATAAACATGCAATTCAGTTGATGTAACAAAAGCTGTAATTTCACCATGTGACACCAGCTCGCTTCGCCGGGGGCCGGCGGGAGGGAGGTTATTAATAGCAGGNTAGCTACAAATTTCCCTGACAGCCTCTGGTTCGATTACACGGCGTCAGCTGCCAAAAACCCACCCGTTACTACAGCCAGGGAGTGCCGTGAATAGCTGAGCGGGAGAGGAGGAGGAGGAGGAGGAGGAGGGGCAGAGGGAAGGAGGGGGGAGATGTTAACACCCACCAGGTGGGTGCTTTCCCTCTTTCTCCCTTCCCCTAGGCGAGGGCATTCGGGGATCCTTTCTTTGCAGTAGAAGCTGCGGCTGCTGGTTGTGCTGGTGCTTGACGGTGCTTCAGCTCTGGCCGGGGTGAAAGGAGATGTGAGCAGCAGAGCTTCCAGAGAGGTGAAGGCTAGAAATTAAGTTTAGCACTTAATTATGCCCTTGATTGCCAGATTTCTAAGAGTTTGGTGATGTGCAGATCCTTGGGGGGATTTCAGAAGAGTGTGAGCAGCAGGTCAAGAGAGGTTCTCCTCCCCTTCTACTCTGCCCTAGTCAAGCCACAGCTGGAGTCCTGGGGCCAGCTCTGGGCTCCCCAGTTCCAGAGAGACAAGGAACTGCTGCAGAGAGTCCAGCAGAGGCTAGGGAGATGCTGAGGGTACTGGAGCATCTCTGGCAGGAGGAAAGGCTGAGAGCCCTGGGGCTGCTGAGCCTGGAGAAGAGCAGCCCCACAGGGGAGCTGCTCCATGCTGAGCAAGAGCCCAAGGCTGGGGCCAAACTATGCTCATTGGTGGCCAGGGCCAGGCCAAGGGGCACTGGGCACCAGCTTGGAAGCTAGAAGGTTGCAGCTGAGCAGGAGGAGAAGCTTGTTTGTTGCGAGGGTGTTGGAGCCCTGGCCCAGGCTTTGCAGAGAGGCTGTGGAGTCTCCTTGTGTGTAGAGATTGCCAAGGCAGCTGGAGGTGACCCTGGGCGAGCTGCTGTGTGTGCCCCTGCTGGAGCAGGGGGGTTGGCCTGGATGATCCCCAGAGGCCCCTTCCAGCCCCAACCATGCTGGGATTCACCAAAACAGCCCATGCAAGCTGAGCAAACATAGCTCAAACTGAACCTGCTTTGTGCTCACAGGGAGCTGTTTACCAACCATCTGAGGCACCAAGGATCATTCCCCCAAACGAGGGAGGAAACATTTCTGAACAACTGATAAATACTAGAAGCATTTGTCTGCTGGCAGCCTTTCCACGTGGGAGCAGAGGCTACACCGAGTACATCACTTGCTGGAAATTATTCATCCCACACCACTTAATGGATTAGCCCCTGGCAGGCTCAGGATCTTCTCTTCTTGCTTTAAGAAGAAGGTTTTTGTTCTTCAAGGAGCCTGATGGGGCATTGCAGAACCCAGCAGCCACTCAGGTCTCTTTCCCAGGTGATGGCTTCAGGGTGAGGAGAAAGGAAACACTTTATCAATGAAGATGAATGTTGGTGTTTTTCCTGGGGGTGTTTGTCAGCAAATGCTCTCTGGGACACAGGGTTTGCTTCCCAGAAACATCTGAGATGCTCAGCCCACCAGGTTCTGCAGCAGCTCAGTGCCATGCATTGGGGTTTGTGCTTTTGGCAAGAGCAGCCATGCCGCCACTACCACCACCCTGCAGAGCCTTGCACCCAGGAGTCCCCATTCCCCAGGTGGTTTCAGCTGTTTTCCATCTGGAAGGTAACACCTCTGATGCTGGTTGCCCTTTGCTTGCTGCAAGGTCTCCACAGGAAGAAGGCTGAGAGCCACCAGGCCACCCCTTGGGGCAGGGCTGGCTGGAAGCTGGCACTGCCTGAGGTCTCCTCTAGGAACAGGAATATTTTCCAGAGACAGGCATGTTTTGCATTTAGCCTTTTTCGTGTCAAGTTGTGTGCCAGTGTCAGGATTTAATTGGGGTTTGATGTTTATTTACTTGTTCAAAGCCACAGAGCGTGCACTGGCCAGGGCCTTTCTGGGGAAATCTGGATTTCATCTGCACGTGGCAGGGGAAATGCCTCTGCTGGGATGACATGTCCACAGGGGGAGGCTTTGGCCTTGGGGGAGAGGCAGAGCCACCCCAAAAGCCTGGAGCTGGGGACAGGCTTCCCTCTCTGGGTTGAGGAGTTCTGAGTTTTACCCTTTCCCCCTCTCTTTGGTATAAAACAGCCTCCTGGTGCTGGGATTATTCCTGGACACCACTTCCTTCTGCCTGGGTTTTTTTTCTTCTCATCCAGTACATCAATGGTGTTGAGGATCAGCATCAGGGTGAGGACCAGGCAAAGAGCTAGTGGAGAGGCTTGCTCAAGGTTCTGTGCTGCAAGGATGGCCAGAATGTGCTCCCTGCTGCAAGCCACGGACCTCCCTGCAGGCAGCAGACCTCAACCTGCACTAGCACAGAGCTGCCAAGCTGCATCCAGACTCTGTCCATGGGATGTCCCAGCCTGGAGCTCCAAATCCTATCCTTTTCTGCTGGAAACTCTCCAGGTGCTAATGAAACATGGATGACTCAAGGCACAGGCAGCCTCTGGGGTTAGGACAGAGACTGGTTTTTATGGTGCAGATGATCTGGAGGGAACATTTGATGAGGGAAGATGGTGGTGTGAAGCATTCCAGTCAGGAGAGGATGATGTGTGATGGCCTCCTGGGGAGCATGGCTCAGGCACCGAGCTGCAAAGCCAAGTGTTTCCTTCCCCAGATGTATGATGCTGCCATGGGGCTGAGGTCTCTACAGACAGGATCTGCTCTGAGACACAGCTCAGGGTGGTGAGCAGCATTTGCTTTCCAAAATAGCATCCTTGTCCTCCCCATTGGTGTTTTCTGACCCCTGTGACTGCCTGGGTTTGGTGGGAGATGCAACATGTCATCCAGAGCCCCAGGAGCTGAAAGGAGGCTGGAGCCAGGTGGGGCTTGGGCTCTTCTCCCAAGGAACAAGAGGAAACAGCCTCAGGTTGCACCAGGGGGAGGTTCAGGTTGGCCATGAGGAACAACTTCTTCCCCAAAAGGTTTGTCAAGGCTGGGCCCAGGCTGCCCAGGGCAGTGGTGGAGTCACCATCATCCCTGGAGGGGTTTCCAAGCCCTGGAGCTGTGGTGCTGAGGGCCGTGGGTTAGTGGTGCCCTGGCAGTGCTGGGTAACAGTTGGACTCCATGACCTTCATGGTCTCTTCCAACCAAAACAATTCTATGACCCTACAAGAAGGCTCAGGAAGAGATCCCATCATCTGGGATGGAAACCCTTCCCCTGGCAGTGCAGGATGGATCCAGGAACCCCCTGGTGATGCTCCAGAGCATCTCACCTCTCACCAGCTGAGCCAGAGCTGAGCTCTGTTACCTGCTTCTCTCCTCCAGCACTGGCTTATTGGTCAGGTTTTAGTTTCCTCTCAGCTTCCCTTTTAAACTAATGGAAGTGTCAAGCTTGGTTCAGGAGCTGGTCAAGGTTTTAATTCCTCCCTCACTTTGTAAAAGGCAATTTCATGAATTATACAGTGTGGTAGCAAGAAGGAGCTAAAGCAAGCTGCAACAGTAGCTGTGTTTAATAAATACAGCCTCCCTCACCAGGGAAGCTCTTTGCAAGTCACAAATGAGGCACAGGATGATCTCTCTGTCGATGGCAAATGTGTTAGATCCCTGCCAGGTCAGCACTATTTTATGCTAAATCCCATCAACTGCAAACACAAGGAGGAGGTTGCACAAGGGGAGCTCTGAAGCAGAGGCAGCCTCTCCCTTGGCTCCCTGCTGCTGGGGACCTGCAGAGCTAACAACCAGCTATAAATGGGTAAATTGATGTTTCTTCCCCCAGCAGATGCCAAGGAAGCTCCCAGGGATTCCAGAGGTGTTGCCAGGAGGGAACTGGTACTAAAGGTGACCCTGATCTGTGGCATGATCCTGGGTGGAACCTGGAGAAGGAGCAGGAGGTGATGGTCTGGAGCTGCCAGTAAAACTTCACTGGAGGGAACAACCCAGCAGAGGGGAGTGGTTGCTCTTGCCATCTGCTCTTGATGGGCAAGAAGGTTTGGAGGAGCACATCCAGCAGCATGGGAGAGCAGAGAGCTGGGTGCCAATGGCTGCATCACCAAGGCTCTCTGTGATAAGCTTTCTTCTGCCTGCCCTGCACAGCTCTGTAACAGGCTGGAGAAGGGAAGAAGGTGAGGATGAGTCCCTTGAGGTCTGCAGAGAGCTTTGGAGATCAGCAAGTGTTCATTTGTGGCAAGATGGTGTTTGCAAGAGGGAAGTGTCCAGCTGCAAGCTCATCTTTCCTGGCACCAGATGCTTTGCACAGCATGGAGCAAAAAGTGGGAGAGAGGCAGCAGCAAGGTGCTGCACCTGGAGGTTTTTGGCCATAGTGTTGGAGCCTGCTGAGCTGCTTTCTCCTGGCAGTGTGGTTGGCAGAGGAGAACTTGGCACTGCCACTGAAACCATCAACCAGCACCAAAGGCAGGAGCAGGGGCAGCAGGATCCAGTCAGGGCTTGGCTCCCAGGTAGATCAAAGGAGGGTGAGAAAAGGTTTTAACACGTGTGTTCCTCCTTCCCTGCAGCCTTGAGCTGCTCTCCTAGGCAGCTGGATTATTCATATGGTCCCCAGCCAACACAGTCCAGCTGAGCAGAGCTGGTGATGGAGCAGAGGATGGAGCAGGTCTGGCAGGAGGAAAGGCTGAGAGCCCTGGGGCTGCTGAGCCTGGAGAAGAGCAGCCCCACAGGGGAGCTGCTCCATGCTGAGCAAGAGCTGAAGGCTGGGGGCAAGAGGCTGGGGCCAGACTCTGCTGAGTGGTGGCCAGGGCCAGGCCAAGAGGCACTGGGCACACACTGGAAGCCAGGAGGTTGCAGCTGAGCAGGAGGAGAAGCTTGTTTGGTGTGAGGGTGTTGGAACCCTGGCCCAGGCTTTGCAGAGAGGCTGTGGAGTCTCCTTGTGTGGAGAGATTGCCAAGGCAGCTGGAGGTGACCCTGGGCAAGCTGCTGTGGGTGCCCTGCTGGAGCAGGGGGTTGGCCTGGATGATCCCCAGAGGTCCATTCCAGCCCTCCCCATGCTGGGCTTGGGGGATTCTGTGGCCACTGGTTAACACATTAGCTCTAAGGACAGACTGAGGGCAGCTCCAGGCTTGACAGAAATTAGCTGGAATCAGTTCAGCTTCTGTGATTGCAACCAAATCACAGGGTGAGGATGTTTGCTGGTGCAGCACAGGGGGACAGCCACACTGGTCTCCTGCTGGCAGGAGGGTTGCAGGTTCTTTCCCACGGCTGGAATGCAAACTTGAGCTTTCCCTTGAAGGCTTAGCTGGAGGTTGCAGGTGCACACTGATGCTTTCCTTTGAAGGGCTTCATGGGGTCAGCCTGGCTGCTTTTGGGGCTCCCAACAGCACTGGCCAGTGTGCATGGACCCTGCACACCCCAGGCATGGTCACCTAGACCTTGCACACCCTGAGGTGGGGATGGAGCTCAGTCCTCCTGGCAGCAGCCCCTTCAGGAAGAGCTTTCCCTCTCTTCATTTAACAACATCAAGCCTGGGCTGCAAATCCTGCAGACCCAGTCTCCCTTCCCATGCCCAGGGTAGAAATCCCAGTCTCTTTTCCAGTGTGAGAGCAGAAAATGACTAGAACCATGGACTGGGAGAAAACTACCATGAAATCACCCTCAGTCATAGATGAGGAGCATGTCACATGTTTCATTACCTGCTGAAAGACAGTTGCTGTGTGCTGGGGAATGTTTAGCAAGCCAAACAATTTACAGCTCTCTGCCTTTTCCTTGCTAGCATGCAGCCAGGGAGGCATCAGTGAAGTAGCCTTGATGATCCAGATGATTTATGGAGCAGCAGCTCTCTAATTAGAGCCCCAACTTCTGAAGATTTATTTGTTCTCCAGCAAAAAGTCATCCTAGAGCTACCCAAGGTACAGAGCATGCAGGTTCCTGATGCTGCTGAGAGCTGAGATGGAATCTTCAGTGGGCAGGATCCAGGGCACCAGTTTACTTGATGCTAAAGCTTTCCAAAGAGACTAATTTTTATTTTTATCTTCCTTTTAAATCCTCCTGGAAGCTCTGTCATGAGTTGCTGGGACTCCAGCAGCTCTCAGGAGACACAGGTTCAAGCCTGACATCACAGCAGACATCTCCTCAGCAGATATCAGGCCACTCCAGTGCCCCCCCCCCCCCCAACTGAGGCTGTATTTCTAATGGTTTCTGATTTCCAATTCCCTTTCTTCCCCTCTGCCTGCTCTTGGCCCTTCTTGCACTGAAGCATGTGAGCAGCAGAAGGCTGTGGTGGAGTCTGAAGTGCAGGCAGCTTCCTTTTCAAATGCTTCCTTGAAAAACCCCTTCAGTATCACAGCTCTCAGAACTCCTCTCCCCCCTCCTCCCTTTTTGCCAAGCCTTCACATGACTTGTGTCCTTTGTTCTGCTTCCTTTAAGCCTGGTCCCTCTCCCATTGTGCCTGCCAGAGGAATTCAGAGTACAAAGCTTGCCACCAGTGCCTCCCTTGCTTTCTGCCCTCATCCCTCCAGCACCCTCCATGATTCCATCCCCTCCCTATCTCTACAGCTGATCCCAAATTCCCCTCCAGCATCCTCTGTATTCCATCCCCTCTGTACCTCTACAGCTGACCCCAAACTCCCCTCCAGCATGGGAGGCTTCAGCCCCCCCAGGGCTGGGTCTGGGAGCACTGGAACCCCAGGGAGGTTGTTGTTCTGCTCTGGCTCTCTGGGATGCTGTGGATAAGGCTGACTCCCAGTGCCTCACACTCTGGGCTCAGCTGCTTTCCCTCTTCAGGGGAGGAACTTCAGGAGCACTGCAGCTCTTGCAACCTTCTCCTCAGCACCCCAGTTGCTTTTGCTCCATTCCTTCCAGACACTGCCATTCCAAGTGCCCATGGAGGATTGGTTGTGGCTCCTCAGAGGAGGGGGGCTGGAGGATTGCTCCTGCAGAAAACCCATGCAAACCCAGCTGGGATCTGCTGCTCTTGGATGGATACCTGGGTTGTGTGGAGGATGGGCTTGGGGCTCAGATTTGTTTCCTTGCTTGGAAACTCAAAGGTATTTACACCCAGGCTCCAAGAGGCTTTCAGGCAAGAACAAAGCTTTACATGCTCCTTCCTGGCTGGAGGTAAGCAGTTGGCCACCAGCAGCCCCAGGTATAGAATCATAGCCTTATAGAGTGGTTTGGGTGGGAAGGGACCTCTAAATGTCATCTAGCCCAAGCCCCTGCAGCCAGCAGGGACATCTCCAGCTAGAGCAGGTTGCTCACAGCCCCAGGGTCCAACCTGAGCTGGGATGGTTGCAGGGATGGGACATCTCCCACCTCTCTGGCCAACCTGGCACAGGCTCTCACCACCCTCAGCATCAACAATTTCTTCCTTCTCTCCAGTCTCCATCTCCTCTTTCAGTTCCAAACCATCAGCCCTTGACCTGGCCCAGCAGCTCCTGCTGAAGTGATTGTCCCCACAGGTGACCCACAGCTGCCCCTGTAGACCTCTCATGGTTGCTCTGGTGCTGGTGTCCCCCCAGACAGGGACCTTATCTTTTCCACCTTGCCAATTTTAAAGCAGCCTTTAATGAGCTGCAGAAACTTCCCTGCTACCTTCTCAATACCTGTGGGAAGTTCCTCCTGGGTCACCCAGCTTGCTTTTCTTCCCTGTCAATTAACTAAGCACTGGCTAATGGTAATTATGGGTAATTATCTGCCGACAGGACCAAACAGCTGCCAGCAGTGCAGCCTTCCTCACCCACCTCACCTTGAGGAGATGGCACTGAGAGCCACCAGGATGAAGGCTCCTCCTGCAGGGAGCATGTGGCACAAGGTCCCTGGTGCTATGGAACATCCCAGCCAGGAGCAGCAACGTGGCAGAGGGAAATCACACCATGGAGCAGGTGAAGGCAGGGAAGGGAGGTGAGGGAGATGCTGGCAAAGGCTTCAAGGTGAGTGTGGAGCAAACTGCAGCCCCAAATCACCTTGAGGGTGTGTTACCTGAGACCATCATGGGCTTCTGGGCCATTGGAGCTGTGCCATTGTGGTTGTCAACTGGAAGGACATCTCACTGCAGGGCACAGAGCATCTGCTGCTGGTTGTGCTTCAGCAGCTGTGCTGGTGGAGGGTTGGGCCAAACCAGCAGTGAGGACATTAGCTGGAGCCCCCAGCCCTGCTGCTCTGAGCTCCTTGGGGGTGGCAGGAGACCCATTCTGGGCTCTGGAGGTGATGAAACCACAACAACCTCTAGGAAAAAATAGACTTAGATAAAGCAAACTGCAGAAAACCAAGAATGAGCAGGGGTTTGGATGGGAAACAGAGCTGCAGGATGCTGGATAATGCTGCAGGCTGGTCCAGGGGGTTGGATGACTGCTCTTTGGTGACAATCCAGCCTCTTCACACTGCCCTGATGGTGCTTGTGCATGGCCTGGATGGGGCAGGATCTGGCCATCAAGCTCCAGGGCTCCACAAGCATCTCAGGGATGTGCAAGCAAGCGTGGAGCTGGTTCTGCCCCACACTCAGACCTGGCCCTCTGCCCATGATGCTTCTCCCAGCACAGAGACAGCCCCAGTTTGTGGCTGGTGTCACCTTGCAGTGAATCACAGAATCAAGAAGGTTGGAAGAGACCTCTAAGATCATCCAGTCCAACCATCAACCTCTCACCACTAACCCATGGCCCTCAGCACCACACCTCCAGGGCTTGGGAACCCCTCCAGGGATGATGGTGACTCCACCACTGCCCTGGGCAGCCTGGGCCAGGCCTTCACAACCCTTTTGGGGAAGAAATCCTTCCTCATGGCCAACCTGAACCTCCCCTGGTGCAACTTGAGGTCATTTCCTCTTGTCCTCTCACTGGGAACTGGGAAGCTTTGGCCAAGCTAGTGGCCATGGTTCCAGGGGGAAAAGCCTTCAGCTCCCCCTGAGCCAGCAGTGATGGAGATGTTCTCATGAAGGCACTTGATGTTTGATGGTTTTGTTGTTGGTTTTATTAAGAAGCAGCAACTGTCTCCCATCTGCCAGCTCAAGAGCCAGGGAGCACATCCCAGCACAGCCAGATGGCTGGAAACTAAACCTCCCAGGCTCTTCCCTCTCCAGTTGGAGAGCCATGGAGAGCTGCTGGCTGTGCTGGCCTCAGGATGGTGCCTTCCTGCTCCCCTGAGGTATGATCACTGCTCAGCACACAGAGGAGAGAGGATTCTTCCTGGGAAGGGAAGCTGGCAACTGGAGGCAGCCCCTTGGAAACAGGCAGGGTTTGAGCATTCAGTCAAAGGAGCAGAGGGGAAAAAAAAAAGGGGGGGGGGGAAGAAAGGAAACCAGACCACAACCCAACCACCCTGAAGCAGAGAAAGAGTCTTGAAGAAGAAAAAAGGAGAAATCAGAGGCACTTGCAGAGCTGGACTGCAGCAAGTGTCCCTGGTGGGGGAGGTTGGGATGGAGACCTGCAGAGAGGAGGTTTGCATGTTCAGGAATCCAACAGCAGGCTCAAGCCTTCTTCTATTTCATCTATTTACATTCTTTTTGCAGAACTAAAGGAACCAGAGAAGGAACAGCTCCATTTTTCCACTTCCCTCCAGGGCAGGGCAGGGATTGCTCCCCAGAGGAGGTTATTTTTAGTGCTGCTGGAGAAGAGTTTTCAGCATCTCATGGCAGGGAGGTTTCCTTCTCCAAGGGATGAATGAGAAAGCAGGTTCTGCCAAAAGAAGGCTTGACCCAGAGATGAAATGAGGATCAAAGCAGTGCTGTGAGGTTCAGAGATGTTTTCTCTTCCTGTTCTCTCCTCTCTCTAGCATGTTCCTGCAGCAGCCTTGCCTGGGAAGGCAGCAGAGCTCCTGTTCTCCAGGGATTTGTCTTCCCACAGAAAAGATGAGAAGGGACAATGGCTCTGGGAGCAGCTTCAGATGGCCATCCCCTGGAAACTGGCATTGGTGGGGAGGAGAAAAGGCCCAGCAATGCTAGGTGAGCAGCACACCCCCCACAGTCTCCCACAGACCCAGCAGCAGGGGGTAAGCTGTGATCCCTGGGGTGGGTTTGGGGTGACTGCCCTCCTGGCAGGGACCTTGGTGAACCAACACCCAGCAGCACTTGCACCCACAGGAGCCTCACCTGGGCTACCTGAGGTTCAGGGCAGCTTTGAGCACCCACAGCATCTTTTAAAGATGGCTTGGGTGAACACCACAGCCTTGGTCTTCTCTGTGGGGTCTGCTGGGGTCCTTGCCCACCTCTCTGCAGCTGCTCTGCATCACTTGCAGCTTCCCAGAGACACACACTGGGTACTCCCCTGGATGTCTCTCTCTCTCTTTCCTTCCTCTGACTCTCTTTGCTCTCCAAAGGAGAATGGTTTTCAGCCTGTGAGGGTAGTTTTGGCTCCCTGTGGGTGCGAGCTCCATGCATGGAGAAGCTGCAGGACCCAGCCAGAGCTTGGGTTTGCAGCCAGAGCAATTGCCAGCAGTTTGCAAATGGCTTCAGGGGAGGCTTTCAGGGTGAGAGAGGAGGAGGGGAAGGAGAGGAACTGGACTTGGATGCTGCCTCTGATCTGGTTTGTTTGCAGGCAAGCCCTCACTGACTCTGCTGGAGATGGAGTGGTTCAGTTGCTAACCATGGAGAAATGGCTGCTGCCTGGGTGCTGTGAGGCTGCCGAGAGCTGGACCTGCTGGACACTGGGGAAGCATGACTAGGGCATCACTCTGACCTGCCCAAGGGGCTGGCTAAGGGCTTAGGTACCCCCTGCAACCCAGGGCTGGCCTGGGTTTTAGGTAGCCCCTGCAACCTGGCTGCAGGGACCTGCTCAAGACTCCATCAAGGGAGGTTTGGAGCTTGGGACACTGGGGGAGAGCTGCACCTTCCCAGCACCTTCCCAGCACCCTCACTGCCCCCCTTGGCTTTAGCAACAGCATCCATGAGATGTCCAAGCAGGAAAGCAGGCAGAAGTAGGTTTAGATCCATCCAGGTTCATGGGAGCTTCCAGTGAGGGAGAGGAGCACTCTGTGTGTGCTCAGAGGGTGCAGATGCAGAGGGGCCAGGAGGGGTTTGCAGGTGCTGCAGCTCCACTGAGCAGTGGTGCCAACTGCCATGGGATGTTGCAATGGGGACACACTGCCAAGGAGGCTCAGGGGAGACCTGCTCACTCTCTGCAGCTCCCTGAGAGGAGGCTGGAGCCAGGTGGGGCTTGGGATCTGCTCCCAAGGAACAAGTGATAGGACAAGAGGAAACAGCCTCAAGTTGCACCAGGGGAGGCTCAGGTTGGCCATGAGGAAGGATTTCTTCCCCCAAAGGGTTGTGAAGGCCTGGCCCAGGCTGCCCAGGGCAGTGGTGGAGTCACCATCATCCCTGGATGGATTCAAAAGCCCTGGAGCTGTGATGCTGAGGGCCATGGGTTAGTGGTGCCCTGGCAGTGCTGGTTAACAGTTGGTCTTGATGATCTTCAAGGTCTTTTCCAACCCAAAAAATTCTGTGTTTCTCTAACTCTTGGGCAGTGGCCAAAGTCCCAGCCAGGTTTAGGTGGCAGTGCCAAAGCCCTGACCACAGCCATCCCTGTGGGTTTCAGGACATTCCTCAAGTGTTTTCCTCAACCTTCTTTTTTTTTCCCCTCCCAGTTTAGAGGAGGAAGAGGAGGAGGAGAAGGAGGAAATGTTTGTCTGCAAGAAACAGGTCTCTGGCTGAATCCCCCTCCTGTGGGGACAACCTGTGGCAGGGAGAGGCTCAGTTGGACACAGCTGTGCTCTGCCCAAAACCACATCAGCCTTAACATTAGCCCAGGGTAAGTCAACAGCTCTGGAAACATCTACCCAGGTTCCACTTTATCCACTTTCCTCACACCTTTGGAGATGAAATTCAAGCTCTGCTGCTAGCTTCCAGGGATTTATTGGTGGGCTGAGGAGCTGGGGGTTTAAATACTGCATCCTTGGGATGCTGGCAACCTCCCCCCCTATAAATCTGAACTTGTATTTCTTAAGCCCTTTCATGCCAACTGCTTTCATCTCTCCAGAACCTTTTCCATGCAGTAGCCTAGGAAAATATTGAAAGCAAGCCCAGAGCAACACCAGGATATGAAGGGGAAAACTTTCAGATGCTTTGTAACTATTTTTTTTGATGGGGTTTTGTGTTTTGTTTTGCTTTCCCAGACCCTGCCAAGGCTGAATGCTTCCAGTTTAGGAGTGAGTGTCTCTCACCATCTGCTTGCTGTCAACTGATGTTTGTTTGGAAAAGGGATTTTTATTGTTGGGGTTTGGGGTTGGTTTTTTTTTTTTGGTTGTTAGTATTATTTTCTTCTCTCACCCCTGTTCTTACACCCAGTTTACTCATCTCCAGAAATGCCAGTGCTCAGGGTTGTCTTTTTTCTGAAGCCAGTTCTGATTTAGGATGGGATCAGACTGGAGCAGTCAGGGTCTTTAATCAATCCAAAGGGAGATCAAAACACAACAAAGAAAGAGAGAGTGAAAAATGGGATGTTTAATGCAGCCCAACAGTAGGAAGGAGCCTGATTTCCAACATAATAGCTACCAGGAGGCATTCTAACAAACTTCACCCAAAATACCTTCCAAAGCTGCTTGTCATGGGGCTTGGGTTTTAATACAGACATAAAGAGCAAAGGCAATTTAAGGCTTACAAAACATTCCACTCTTTTATCTCATTAAGCATTAAAAGTAAAGCAGCATCAGCCATCAAACCAGGGAGCTCTTGGAGCTAAGGAGAAGGGATGAGGATGTCCAAAGCATCCTCTGCTCACCCCCAGTTTTGCCCCTCCTGGGTTGTGGTGCCAGGATGAAGCATGCTTGGAGCAGACTGTGGGGGTTTGGCACACATGCTGATGGAGGAGAGATGGAAATGTTGATTGATGATCTTCAAGGTCTCTTCCAACCTTAATAATTCTGTGATTCAGTGATTTACAGGGTGGAGAGGTAAAGCAGGGAGGTGGGGGAGCTCAGCCACCCTTCCCCTGGCAACCCTCCAGCCTCCTCCTCCTTGTGCAAGAGGGCACAAACCTGGGTGCTGGGAGCATGGAGTCACAGAATGTCCTGAGCTGGAAGGAACCCATGAGGATCATCCAGTCCAACTCTGTCTCTGCACAGGACAACCCCAAAAATCACCCCATGTGCCAGAGGAGGTTGCCCAAATGCTTCTGGAGTTCTGTCAGCTTTGGTGCCCTGACAGCTTCCCTAGGCAGCCTGTTCCAGTGCTCCACCACACTCTGCCTGAAGAACCTTTTCCTAATCTCCAACCCAACCCTCCCCTGGCACAGCTTCATGCCATCCCCTCAGGTCCTCTCACTGGTCACCAGAGAGAAGAGATCAGCTCCTGCCCCTCTGCTTCCCCACCTCAGGGAGGTCTAGACCACGATGAGGTCTCCTCCCAGTCTCCTCTCCTCCAGGCTGAACAAACCAAGTGACTTCAGCCACTCCTCATATGGCTTCCCCTCTAGACCCCTCACCATCTCCATGGCCTCCTCTGGACACTCTCTAACAGTTTCATATCCCTGTTATATAGTGGCTTCCAAAGCTCAGCTCAGTGTGGCTCAGCTCAGCCTGGCTCTTTCTTAGTGGCCCTTTTGAGTACTTAAAGGCCACAGGAAGGTCTCTCTGGAGCCTTCTCGTCTCCAGGCTGAACAACCCCAACTCTCTCAGCCTGTCCTGGCCCATGGCAACATGGTCCTTCAACCTGTTGGTCCCACTCTTCTTCATGCACCCCAGGAGACCATAAAACTCCCTCTGAGTGGAGGGAAATGAGGGTTTCAAGTCAGTTGGAAAGTCCTCCAGGGCCTCCATGGATTCTCACAGGCTTTCTCCTTTATTTGTCCCCTTCTTGTAACCCCCTCCACTGAGGGATCTGCCTCTCATTACACCTTCTGTTGACTCCCTGCTCAGCACCAGGGCTGAGATGGCTCCCAGATGCTGGAGTGTGTTGCTGCCCTCACAGCTGCTTGCATTTTGGGTGGGGGATGAATAGAGATGGGTTTGAAAGCAGAAGGAGGGACAACTGAGGAATTGCTACCTGCAGGTTCAAGGCACCAGACATCTCTGGAGGTCTGCAGTGCTCCAGCTGTGCTTGGATGCTCCCAGGCTCCTTGGTGCCTTCATCAGTGTGGCATCTCATCCTATGGCTGGGACCTCCTGTGGAACCTCCTCAGAGCAAGCTGTGGTGTCCTCCAGTGCCCTGTGAGCTTGCAAGGGTGCCAACCAGCCAGGCATTTGCTCACAGAGGAGTCCTCAGGATGTCCCAACGGGGGCTGGTCTTCATGTCATGGATGGTGTTGTCAGCAGGTCTGATGCCTGATCTGGAGCTCTGTGATGTTCTGAGCATTGATGTAGCTCTGGTTGATCTCTTTTGTCATTGATACAGCGTGTTTATCTCCAAAGGAATCTCCTCCTCATTACTCTGCATGCAGAGGGGGGTTGTCTCCTTGCTCTGCATGCCAATGAGTGGGAAGGGAGCTGTGCTGGAGCTCCTCCAGAGAGGCTGCTCCTTAAAATGCCCTCTGCAAATACAAGCCTCAGACAAAAGAGCTCTGCTGCCCGAAGGCATTTCGATCCACACCCAGCCTCTGCCGGGGAGGAAAGCAGCATATCAGAGAGCCAGGCTTTCTCCCAGGCAAATGAATCTGTTCTCATCTGGCTTCCCCCTTTGATGCATTCCTCTGTTCAGGAGCCTAAGAGCTCCTTGAACAGCTCTGGCTCTGCTAGAGGAGCTGAGGTTGCCTTTGCTTTCTCCCTTCTTCCCAACTCCCCTGCACACAGCAGCTCCCTGACAGCTCTCCTGCTCCACCAGGGAGCTTGCCAAGCTCCTGCCCTTCTCCAGAGCCTGGGCTGGGGATATCTGTAGCTTCCACCAGCCATGCTCAGGAAGGCATCCTTGTCAAATTAGTTGCCTGAATGACTGGCAGCTCCCAGGAGGAGCTCAGGCTCTTAATGACAACAGCAACAACAACAACAATTAAGTCTGGCTGCTGGTGGTGGTGGAGGTGCTGGGATCCACAGCCTCCTGCCTGACTCTGGGATGGAGCCAAGCTGAGCACAGAGTCCTCCTCAGGTGCCCTCCTGCCCCAAGCTGCTGTCCCAGCTGGTTGCTGCTGCTCCCCCTGCTTGGTTTGCTGCTCATCAGCTGGAGAAAGGCAGAGCTTGGAGGTGATGGGTGCAGCCCTTCACTCCCACTGTTCTGGGCTTGGCAGCAGTGGAGATGTCCTTTCTCCTGCACACACTATGGCTTGGTCCAGGGAGGTGAGATGGGTAGGATCAAGTTGTAGGACAGCCAGGTGTGAAGCTCAGCATCTTGCTGTGACCCAGAGGTCCTCACTTGATGTCCTGCTGTAGCTCTGCTGATGCAGACCCCTGTGTGCTTCTGCAGTCTTCAGGAAGTTAGAGAGGGACAAAGAAGCAGGACAAACAGGTGACAGCTGGTGACATACCCAAAGTGTACAGGAGGGCTTTGGCAGGTACCTTCTGGCAATAGATCCTTGTCTCCACTGGCCTGTGGTGCCCTGTGGAGCTGGGGCAGGTGGGGGAAGGTCTCCTGTCTTGCCCCATGCTCCTAGAAGCACATCCCAGAGGTACCTGCAGGAGTAGAGCCTGCCTGGCTCTGGGCTTTCTCTGCTCTCACTTGGTGACCAAGGGTGATGGAACTTTGATCAAAACCATCCTGGGGAGAGGTGGCTTCACACCCAGCACCTGCCTGCTGCTGAGCATTCTGCAACCTTGATGTCTCCTCAGATGTCACCAAATGACCTAGGATGCTGCCTCAGAAACATCTCCTGGGCTACAGGCCAGGCTGGGAGTCCCTGCATTCACTTTCCTCCAGGGTACCATGGAAGGCAGCTTGCTGATGTCCTCCTGCTCTGATCTCACAGATGAAAGAGGGAGATGAGGAAACCTGTGGCTCCTCTTGCCTTACAGAACCCTTTCCCTGGGCCTCTCTCTTGCTCCTAGGCTGCATTGGTAATTAACTTTTTAAACCATAATTTTCACCTTCTTTCTTCTGCTGGGTTTTTTTTTTATCTCAGCTTTAGGATGCACAAAGCTTGATTATTTTGTTCTCAGAGTCAGCTGGATGATCAAGGTTTTTTGCAGTCTGCTAAATTATTAAAGGAAACTCAGTTACTCACTAAATATTATTGCTTCCATCCTGTCAGGGAGAAGATCACAGCAATATTTTGTTAATTCAAACAGCTTTCTCTTCCTCTGAGGCTGTGGGTGACAGGCAAAGTGCTTGCATATTATTACCAAGGTGCTCGTTACAGAAGGAACACATCATTAATTTGAGCAGCAGCAGCAGCAGCAGCAATAAGTCTTCTCTCCATGGCATTGAGGGTGTGGGGCTGGCTTGGGTTGTCTTCTCCACAGCTTGGTTGATGTTGCTGGGGAAGCAGGGGGGTGATGTGTTTGTGCAGCTGATGGAGCTGGAGCATGATGGTGGCTGAAGGTGGGATGGTGGTGGTGGGGTGTGGTGTTGTCACCCCTCTCAGTTCAGAGGTGGGGTTCTGGTGGGTGCCTGATGCTGAGAGGCTGGTAACAAGGTTGTGCCCCACGGGCTGGGGTTCCTCAACTGAGTGATGCCTAATTCTAGGTAGGCATTGTGACCCCCAGGTGGTGATGGTGAAGATGGATGAGCAGCTTCTACTGTCTCTGCCCCACAGTGATCATAGACTGGTTTGGGTAGGAAAGGACTCTTGAAGCTCATCTAATCCAACTCCCTGCAAGCCAGCAGGGACATGTCCAACTAGAGCAGGTTGCTCAGAGCCCCAGGGTCCAACCTGAGCTGGAATAGTTCCAGGGATGGGACATCTCCCACCTCTCTGGCCAACCTGGGACAGGCTCTCACCACTTTCATTGCAACATCTTCTTCCTTCTCTCTAGTCTCAATCTCCTCCTTCAGTTTCAAACCATCAGCCCTTGGCCTGTCACACCAGGCCCTGCTCTAAAGTCCTTCCCCATCTTTCCTACAGGGATCATGTAGATGATGGAGTGATGCCCACCGTGGGTGCCCTGCCTCTGCTCCATGGTGATGGAGTGGTACCAACGTCCCTCAGGATCTGCAGGGTGCAACCCTTCCTTGGTGTGCTGGTGGCACAGCCTGGGTGGGATGATGGCACACCCTTGGTGGGCTGGTGGCACATCCTTGGTGCAGGACAGGCTGATGATTTGGGGCTGCTGCCCACCACACCCCCCCAGCCTGGGACGAGCCGTGGCGCCGTGTGGCCAGTTGCATTTTCACACCACTGGGTGTTTTTTGTTGGGTTCTTTGTTGGGTTTTTTGGGTTAGTTTTTTTTTTCCCCCAAGTCATTACAAGCTAAACAGCTCAAAAAGTCTTCAAGGTGAAACCTGCTTTTCATTACTCCAGGAGGGCACCACAGCCTCATTCTCCTCAGTCCCATTACCAGATGCAGCACTCGGAGCAGGTTTTTTTCCCTTGCTCCGCTACATATTGTCAACATTAAATAACCCCTTTTTGTGGTGCCATCATCAAAATTCCTTCAGATCTTGGAAGCAGGCTGAGGATATTTGCATATGTATCTCTTTAATTTTCACAGAGCAGGCTGGCTACCAGATGGGGGAAACCAAATCAGCCTCCACCATTTCTCTGCGAGTTCGCCCTTTCCCTGTGTTGTTAACCGCAGAGGAAACGCGCTGGTTTTTTAAAGCCATGCTGAGCTCCTGCCAGCTCCTAACCTCAGAATATTTTCACAGGGAAAGGGGGGAGAAGGAGGGGAGGCCTTTTCCTTCAAACCAGATGGCCTTATGGAATCAATAAAAAGGCAGTTTTCAAACGTTTGTTTACTTAAGATGGGATATAATGTTGCCTTTGTGGTTCCTTTGCAAGGCAGAAGAATGTGATCCCGCAACCCAGCTAATGAGGAGAGGGAACGTGGCAGAAAGCAGGAGCTCAGCCTGCCCCACTTCTTGGGCTTTCTTTCTTGCTGGTGGTGGTTGTTGGTTTTCCTCTTTATTTTTTATCCCAGGAGCCAATGGGTTTGGTGGTCACAAGCCTTGCCAAAAGCCTCAAGCAGGGAGGTGGGAGGTTGTCCCAAGGGAGCTGCTAGGTGAAGTGGTGGAGGGGTTGGAGAAGTGTCTAGGTATGGTGCTTGGGGATAGAGGTTAGGGGCATGGTGGGGATAGGTTGATGGTTGGACTTGGTGGTCTCAGAGGTCTCTTCCAACCTTAATGATTCTGTGGTGTTCTCCCTGAGGAGACCAGTCAGGAATTATGTGGGGTTTGTTCTATTTAAACCCCCCCTGATTTTTCTACAGGACAAGTGTTATCTAGAGCACAAGTGTGAGGAGCAGCTGAGGGAACTGGGCTTGGTTAGCCTGGAGAAGAGAAGGCTCAGGGGAGACCTTCTCACTCTCTGCAGCTCCCTGAGAGGAGGCTGGAGCCAGGTGGGAGTTGGTCTCTTCTCCCAAGGAAGAAGTGCTAGGAGAAGAGGAAACAGCCTCAAGTTGCACCAGGGGAGGCTCAGGTTGGACATGAGGAAGGATCTCTTCCCCAAAAGGGTTGTCAAGGCCTGGCCCAGGCTGCCCAGGGCAGTGGTGGAGTCACCATCATCCCTGGAAGGGTTTGAAACCCTGGAGCTGTGATGCTGAGGGCCATGGGTTAGTGGTGCCCTGGCAGTGCTGGTTAACAGTTGGACTCCATGGTCTTTTCCAACCATAACAACTCTCTGATTCTATATCCTCCATATCTGTATTTGGGGTGCAATGGTGTTTTTGGGAGTTATAAAGGTGTTGTCCTTGCTCCCACACACATCCCCAAACCCAATCAGGCTCAGCTCTCCTCTGCATCTCAGAAATGCCTGAAACCTTTGGAGGTATCAATCTTCTGCCATCACTGCTTTGAAAAATATCCCAAATCATACCAAAGAAAAAACAACCCCAAACCCCAACACACAACAATGCAGCCTTGTCTTTAATGGGAACCTCTCATTAGGGCAATCTGTCATCTGTTAATTCATTAGAGCCCTGACAGACAGACAGACAGACAGACAGACAGAGCTTAGATCAAACCAGGTTTAAGTGATTCCTGATGACACACAATGGCAAATTTCAGCCTCTCTCCCGGAAATGGAACATGGTTCCTTCTGCTGCCTTCCACCAGGGGCTTTCCTCCACCATTAATTGACTTCTAAGTGGTTGCATGTGTCCTGCTGGTGTTAGGGCTGAGATCTGGGGGTTGGGAAGGAGGAATCTTGGGCTCCTTAATGAGGCTGATCCAGCTCCAAAGGGTAGAGCAGGCTTTGTTGGATGGTGCTGAGGTTGTGGCACAGCATGGAACGGTCAGAGCTCCCACACTGAGCTCCTTGAGGCTTGGGAGGTCAGGTCTCCCTCAGAAGAAGCACAACCAGTATTAAAAACTTAAACATTTATATTTTTTAATAGTTTTGTGGTTTGTTTTCTGTTTGGGTTTTGGGGTTTTTTCCCCCCCCCTAAACTGGATTTGAATGCAAGTTCCAAATTTTGTTTCACTTTTTAGTTGTCCCCATCTTTCTTCTAGGCTCCTTTAAGTTCTGAAAGGCTGCACTCAGGTCTCCCTGGAGCCTTCTCTTCTCCAGCCTCAACAACCCCAACTCTCTCAGCCTGGCCTCACAGCCTCCTCTGGCCCTGCTCCCCCAGCTCCATGCCTCTGCTGTGCTGAGGACTCCAGAGCTGCCCCAGCACTGCAGCTGAGGTCTCCCCAGAGCAGAACAGAGGCACAGTCCCCTCCCTGCCCTGCTGGCCATGCTGCTGGGGCTGAGCCCAGGCCACATGTGGGTCCTGGGCTGGGAGCTCCCATTGCTGCCTCATGGGCAGCTTCTCACCTTCTCCCCAGGGCTGCTCTCCAGCCCTTCACCCCCAGCCTGTGCTGACACTGGGAGTTGTCCCAGCCCAGGTGCAGATCCTTGCACTTGGCCTTGTTAAACCTCATGAGCTCCACATGCTTCTACTCCCTGAGTTCCTTTTCCCTCTCCCATGATGGGACCCAGCCTGCTCTGAGCCTGCTGCTGCCTCCCCTGGAGGAATGCTCCCCAGCTTTCCCCAGGACATCTCGGATGGTCTCCAGGCAGGTAATGGAGAGGCAATAACTTGCCTCTGATGGAGGAAAAGTGGTTTTGTGACTTGCCAAAGAGTATTTTTATTCCAGTAAAGTTGTCTCTGTACTTTTTCCAAGTAGAGGATATGAAAATCCTGCTCCAATGATGCCTGAGTTCCTGAGGACTCCAGCTCAGAGCTGGTGAATGCCTCATATGTTTAATTAAATACTTTGATTTACTGACCTTGAGGTGAAGCCAAGCCCAGCGACAGGTCGTTTGTATGAAGGAGGAAACCGATGATGATCTGTGAAGTACTGTAAGGCCAAGGAGAAGGAAAAAGAAGGGCTTTGAATGTTCTTTTTGTGCAGCAAAGCCCCAAGGCATTGCTGGGTACATTCTGAGGAGCTCTTGGGAATGTGGCAGTGGAATCAGCTTTGAGGGGAAATCCTCTTCTGTTGGAAAATGTTGCTTTGGGTTCTCCTTGTGCTCTGCAAGGTTGGGTGCTCCCTCTGCCTGCCCTTGGGGGCATGGGGCTCAACCACCTCTGCCTGGGGGTACAGAGCTCATCACCAAAGCTGCCTGGGGGCAGAGGAAAAGGTTCTGGAGAGCAACAGCCTCAAGGTTGAAAGTGGGTGCTGGAGGAGCAGGGCACCTTGGAAATTGGGGAGTCAGAGGAGCAGGGCCCCTTGGAAAGTGTAAAACCAGAGGAGCAGTCACCTTGGAAAATGGGGTGCTGGAGGAGCAAAGCAACTAGAAAGCTGGGGAGCAACAGAAGCAAGGCACCTGGGAAGCTGAGGTGTTGGGGGAGCAGGGCACCTGGGAAGCTGAGGTGTTGGAGAGCAGGGCACCTTGGAAAGTGCTGTTCCATCCAAACTGTATTTTCTCTCTGAACCAGACTAAGTCACTGGGGAGAGTGAGGTCAGAGGCAGCAGCACTTGCCTCCTCTTTATTTATCTTCAGTGGCTGCTACCTTGCTGTGGTGAGCATAACTTTTCAGTACATAATTCAGTGTCCTGGTGCTGCCTTGGACTTTAAATAGACATAATTATTCTTTTTGGTTGGCTGGGGTTGGGTCTAAACCTGCACCAGCAGTGGCTGCTTGGGGACTTCCAGTGCTTGAGTCAGCAATCTTCTGACTTTGTGACTTCAGGAGGGGACAAGCACTTTGCCTTCTCCTCTTATTTTTATTTATTCTTAAGGAAAAAAACCCCAATATCTAAGGACAAAGAGATAAATCTGTGGCAGCCCTGAAGCATAAATAGCAACAGTGTGGCTCTGCCACCCGTGACCCATGAGAGGTCCTCACAGCTTTCTTTTCAGCTGTAAAATTGCTTCACTCAGCTGTGACCAGCTCTGGAGACCAAAACAAAAAGGCAAACCATCTCAGTGCTGCCTCCTTGTCCCTCCTAGGGCCACCTGAGTGATGCAAAGGATGAACGGTAAGCCTCTTAGAAGCAGAGGACACATCCAGCTGGTGCTGGTAGGGTTGAAGGGGAGGAAGATCCAGGCTTGCTGGGGGGTTAATTTGGGGGAAGGATGCCTGGCAGTGACCTGCAGTATTTAGATGTGGTGCTGGGGGACATGGTTTAGTGAGATGGTGGTGACAGGTGAATGGTTGGACTTGATCTTTAGAGGTCTCTTCCACCCTTAGTGATTCTGTGACCTGGTTAACAGTTGGACTTTGATCTCAAAGGTCTTCTCCAAGAAAAAAATGGTTCAATGATTCTGTAATGCAGCTCTTTCAAAATCTGTTTTTAAAGTGTGGTCGGTTTTTGAAGACAGCTAAGGTATCTGAGAATGGCATTTTGGGAGCTTTTCCTGTGTAGGGTCCTTCACCTGCTTGAGTGAGGGGACATGGACACACAGTTCTCCTGGCTTTTGCTTCTGGGCTCCTCTGCTGCTGCCTCAGCAGAGGAGTTCCCAAACTTTCACAGAATTACAGAATGCTAGAGGCTGGAAGAGAGCTCTGGGGATCACCCAGCCCAACCCCCCTGCTCCAGCAGGGGCACCCACAGCAGCTTGCCCAGGGTCACCTCCAGCTGCCTTGGCAATCTCTCCACACAAGGAGACTCCACAGCCTCTCTGGGCAGCCTGAACTTTCTGACATCCCTTAAAAACCTTTACAGGCTCTGCCTGTAATTTGTCTTCCTTCAGGCAAAGCAACTAAGTTAAGCAGCTGAGGTGGTGGAGCTGCTCCTGAGCTCTGAGGAAGGGTGGAGAGGAAGCAGCAAGGCTCAGCTGATGCCTACAAAGCTGGAGACTCAGGGCCAGGCTCATCATCCCTATTTATATCCCCCCCCCACACACACATTGATCCTTGCTGTTCCCAGCCTCTGCAGCCAATTAAACCTCTTGCTCCCTCTCCATTCCTGGGGCAATTACCACCTTGTGCCCTGTAAGTTGCAACCGTGAGGAAGCCAAATTCAATTTGATCTGGAGTGTGTGAGGTGAAGCGTGGCTGGGGAGCCGTTTCTCACGTGCCATCCCCTCCCCAGCCTGACAACCGGCTGCAGGAGCCAGCAGGGAATAGGCTGATCGCTCATTTACGGCTGCAATCATCTCCCTGTTACAGCATTAGGAAGGAATGAGCACCAAAAGCCATTATAATTAAGATCTCTCTGGAGCTGACAGGAGAAATAGCTGGCATGTGGAGCTGCAGCTCTGTGCCTCAGCTGTTTCTTTTTGAGCTGTCACTGGAAAATTACAGAGGCTGACAGTCATCTTTTGAACGTGGCAGTGCTAAGTAATATATATATCCACCTTGGGCTGGGGAGGGAAGGCATCAGGAGCTGGTGTTCTTGGAGCACAGCCCTGAGCAGAGAGGGTTGAGACATCACCACGTCCCTTCACCTCCAAATCCCCAGCTCCTCGTGGAGCTGAAGGTCTGGAGTGTCTTCCTGTGGTTCAAAGGAGGCTCTGCTGATGAAGGTGACTTGGGAGATGAGATGTGGTGCTCTTGGAGCCCAGCCCTGGGTGCTGTGCTGGGCAGAGAGGGTTGAGACATCTCCACCACGTCCCTTCACCTCCAAATGCTCAGCTCCTCATGGAGCTGAAGGTCTTCAGTATCTTTCTGTGGTTCAAAGGAGGTTCTGCTGCTGAGGGGACAGTGACCTGGCAGTGGGGACCACAGGCATGGGACAGAGGGAATGGCACCCAGAGGTTTTTCTTGGGGCTCTCAAACCCTACCAAACTGTGGAGATGTCCTTTTGCAGGCAGAGTGGCTGTGATGTGTTCCTAAGAGGCATCTGGGTGGCAAAAAAAGAAAAGCAGCTTAAAAATTGTCTTCCTGTGGTGCATCTGGGGCAGCATCAGGGCTGCAGAGATGGTCTGATGTGTTGAGACCTGTAGGACTTCATACCTGAGAAGCTATTGCTCAACAGAGCAACAGAGACATGTCTGGGACCAGCAGACAGTGCTTTCCCAATTACTTCATCATAACAGGAGGCATCTCCCCTGCCCCTGGACAGCAGAGACCAGGTGGTCGCTCCTCAGCTGAGAGGCGAGTTGGGTTTGCTGCCTGCAGAGCCAGGGCTCTCAGCCTGTTGCCTCTGCTTCCTGCCTGTGCTTCTGGCTCTTCAGAGTGATCTGTCTTCACTCCCAAAGCAAGCTTTGCATCTCACCAGACTGATGCATCACCTCCCTGCTTGCCACCAGTGTGCTCCAGAATGGGCAAGACCACATCCTCCCAGTTTAAACCAGAAGTCTAACATGTCCAGGCTGGTGCCATCTGAGAGGTAATGAGGTGCAGAAGCAAATTAACCAGGAGATGTGGCCTTGGTAGCCTTGCCAGCTGAGCATGGTCACTTTGGAGGGACCTCCAGGGAGGCTACCTGGATGGAGCAGCCCTTTCCAGGCCCCCACCCCACAGTGGATGCTGATGAGAGGAGCCCATGGTATCCTCCACATCATCCCCACGGGAACCAGGCTGGGAAGGGCTCCACCACTTCACCATTTCTGAAGCTCAGTCTGTCTTTCTCCACTGCCAGAGGTGGTTCAGAGAATAGAATCATAGAATAGTTTGGGTTGGAGAAGACCTTGAAGATCATGGAATCCAACTGTTAACCTAACCCTGCCAGGGCACCACTAACCCCTGGCCCTCAGCACCACAGCTCTATGGTTTTGAAACCCCTCCAGGGGTGCTAACCCCTCCAGGGATGATGACTGGACCATTGCCCTGCTCCCATGCAAGCTGGGCATGGAGCAACCAAAGTCATGGGTTTGCTGGCCACATTTTTCACTGGCAGAGCTATTTCTTTACGTGCCTGAGGCTGTGTCTGCTCAGCCTCAGAGTTGGGTTACCTCTTGCCACATACCCCCATGAGCACAGATGCTGTTTAAAGAACCAGTGCTGGGTAGGTTATACTTCCTCCCCCTGTAACCTAATCCACCACAAACACTGCTGACCTTCCTTTTTTATTCTTTTTTTTTTGTCATGTCTGGGTCTTTTTGGAGATCCAGCATCAAATATAAAGTGTAGATGCGGTCTGCAGAAGCCTCTGATTTCCTTTGACAGGCTTTTGGTGGTGCCCAGCACTGGGTCCTGCTGTTAGGGTTTGTGGTGTGCTCTTGATGCACAGATATTTATGGTGGAACCCAGTGTAACCTGACACATGGCACTGGCTGTCCCCAGGCAGCAGCGATGTGACAGAGAGGAGGAGGACACAAGTTATCAGCCAGTGTTAGGATGAGGATCACTTTCTAATCACCTTCCAGATAACCCTAGTGAGGTGACTCCACAGCCTCTCTGGGCAGCCTGGGCCAGGGCTCCAACACCCTCACACCAAACAAGCTTCTCCTCCTGCTCAGCTGCAACCTCCTGGCTTCCAGTGGGTGCCCAGTGCCCCTTGGCCTGGCCCTGGCCACCACTGAGCAGAATCTGGCCCCAGCCTCTTTCCCCCAGCCTTCAGCTCTTGCTCAGCACGGAGCAGCTCCCCTCTGGGGCTGCTCTTCTCCAGGCTAAGCAGCCCCAGGGCTCTCAGCCTTTCCTCCTGCCAGAGCTGCTCCAGACATCCCAACAGGTCACTCTTAGCACCAGGCAGTTTGCTAACCAGGTGACTTCAGCTCTGGGGGCATTTATAGGTTGTGTGGATGGATTTGGGCACAGGGCTGGGATCAGACCTAAGCCTTGGGGCTGCTTTTAGAAGTATTTTAGACTCTCTTCCCCAATCACAATATTAAACAGCTTTGGAGTCAAGCTGTCCTGTTCCTGAAGCAAATGTTCCATCAGAGGTGGTTCTTCAGCTACAAATGAATTATTGATGCCATTATTCATTATCATTTAAATATCTGCTTAATGGCATTTAAATGGCAGTGTTCAGAACGTGTCAACAGTTTACACAATCATTTGGATTCTCAACTTTGTGCCTCTGTTTTCTCCCCACACAGGTAATTGAAGCTCATCACTTCTGAGTGACAATTGCAGATAAGTATCACATTTGTTTTTTTCCTCTTGCACATGTGTGTTATCTAAATCTATTAAATCACTTACTCAATTTTCATTTCATTTGAATGATTAATCAGTTACTGGGCTGTAATTATTTGTGTTAAGACATCTCCCATTAGAAAAGAGAGCAGAGAGGCAATTAGGAAAACAAGGGTGTTGAAAATCTGCCTGATCATCTTGCAGTGCATGGTTTGGGATACAGAATGCCTGACTCCCAGCATGGGGAGGGCTGGAAGGGACCTCTGGGGATCACATCCAGACCAACCCCCTGCTCCAGCAGGGGCACCCACAGCAGCTTGCCCAGGGTCACCTCCAGCTGCCTTGGCAATCTCTCCACACAAGGAGACTCCACAGCCTCTCTGCAAAGCCTGGGCCAGGGCTCCAACACCCTCACACCAAACAAGCTTCTCCTCCTGCTCAGCTGCAACCTCCTGGCTTCCAGTGGGTGCCCAGTGCCCCTTGGCCTGGCCCTGGGCACCCCTGAGCAGAGTCTGGCCCCAATTGTTCTTGAGTCATTTCCTTTGACTCTTGGATTCAGGGTGACTTTCAGGGCAGGACATGGGTTCAGCATGGAGAGAGGTTGGTGCATTGCTGGGACCTCACTGATTTCAGGTATCTTTAACCACTTGGCATGAGAGCAGAGTCTGGTAGATCATTCCCAGATCAAAATGAAAACCTTGGCTTTGAAAACATGCTTCTGCCTTTGATCTTGCTTCCACACACGTGTAATTTTATGGCCTTTGAGGAATTGGCTCCTGATGTGCAGCTCTCCAAAGAGCTCCTGCCCTCCCTTTAAGGAGGAGACAAAGTCTGGTGTCTGCTGCTCGAGTTTTTATTTGGGGGTTGATGGGGATTTTGAGCAGTGCTTTGATTCCTGGGGGTTTACTGTTTCTTGCTGTGCCATCCTACTGGACTGCAGGACATGGGTGCAGGGGGAGAAGCCTCAGAGGCCACATTGCTCCTGGGATCTGGGAGTGATGGTTTTACTGGGATCTCAGCCAAGCCAGGAAGGGAGCAGGGTGCTGGCAGTGGGGGATGAGTTAATTTGGTGAATTTTAATCACAGAAACTTTTGGATAGAAGAGACCTTAAAGATGATCTAGTCCAATCCCCCTGTAGCCAGCAGGGACACCTGCAACTAGAGCAGGTTGCTCACAGCCCCAGGCTCCAACCTGACCTGAAATGGTTCCAGGGATGGCACATCTCCCACCTCTCTGGGCAACCTGGGACAGGCTCTCACCAACCTCACTGCAACATCTTCCTTCTCTCTAGTCTTAATCTCCCCTTTTTAGTTTCAGACCATCAGCCCTTGGCCTGTGCCACCAGGCCCTGCTCAAAAGTCTCTCCCCATCTTTCTTACCAGTCCTTTAAGCCCTGAAAGGCTGCAGGAAGGTCTCCCTGGAGCCTTCTTCAGGCTGAACAACCCTAGCTCTTAATTCTAGGGCCATTTCTTTGCAGGTGAGTGACCCATGACCTTCTCTCCTCCACCCTGCAGTTGCCCCATCCTTCTATTTTCTTTCTCCCAGTGATGTCTCCCAGATGTCAGCTTTCTGCAATTAATTTTCCCTGGGTGTAAAACCCTGTGGAGAATCCCAGGAAGGGCAGAAGCAGGAGAAAACCTATGGAGCAGCAGACCTGAGGGCTTTAGGGTGGCTCCACTAACAGGGAGGTCCTCACAGACCCACCCTCTGCCTTGGGTTCATTGCATTGAACCCATCAACATCCTTCCCAGCCCAGAGCTGGGGAGAACAATGGAAAACTGATTGAACCAGAGGCACAAAACTGTGGGAAGAGCAGGATTATTCTCCTAAATCCTTGCTTCTTCAACCCCTTTTGGCCTCAGTCACCCTGTTACCCCACATTGCTCTCGGGCAGCAGCTTTCAGGACCGCAGTGGCACGAAACCACTTGATTTTCTTTCCCTTCTTGGAAGAGGTTGAGCATGTGAGTGTTCCAGCACAGCTGGAGCAGGAGTTGCATGTTTTATGTAGATCAGCTTCTCCCCATCTCTCCATCCTGGAACTCTGAGCAGAGCCAGATGTTTCTCCCCTCCCACGGCTTGTCAGCGTGCGGCGGCTGTTGTGTGCCGCAGTAGTCGTGTCGGGGGTAGGAGGGAGCAGACACACGTTGGGGTCATGGTAAGCTCCAGCAGATCCCTCTCCCAAGATTTATGGCCAAGCTTTCCAGCTGGAATGTGTTGGAGGCTGAGGATGTGCTGCTGCTGTTGCTGCTGCTGAGGGTGGATGTGGTAGTGGAGATATGTGGGTCCTTGAGAGTGACGCTCGAAGCCTGATCTGAAGCCTGGGCAACCAAGAAGGGGACCCCAAGAACCAGAAGAGATGCAGAATGGGAAAACACTGGAGGAAGCTCCTCAAGAGAAGAGAAGAAAGAGGTCTCCTTCCCTGAGAGATAGGGTCCTCCTGCCAAAGATGCTCCAGTGCCCTCAGCACCTTCCTAGCCTCTGCTGGACTCTCTCTGCAGCAGTTCCTTGTCTCTCTGGAACTGGGGAGCCCAGAGCTGGCCCCAGAACTCCAGCTGTGGCCTCACTAGGGCAGGGTAGAAGGGGAAGAGGACCTCTCTTGACCTGCTGGTCACAATTTAAACCTTACATGGAACAGCAGCTTCCTAGGTGCAGGTTCCCATCCCCAGTGCTGCTATTGCCAGTAACAACAGCAGGTAGTAGTTGTGCAAAAGCAGAGCTGTGTGCCCTGAATGAGAGCCTTGCACGTCCTCCCAGGTCTCCTGGGGTTTGTTGGGCAGCCAGGGCTAGCTCAGAGCACTAGAGGGAAGCTCCAAGGATTTCTGCAGGTGACAAAGCTGGCTTTCCCACCATGAAAAGGGCAGCGTGTGGGAGCAGAGGTTTCAAGTTGCCTTGAAGATAACTTGAGGAGAAGGTTCAGATTAGATATTAAGAAGAATCTCTTCCCCCAGAGGGTTATTAGGCATTGGCCCAGACAGGTGATAGTCATCATCTCTGGAAGGGTTCAAAACAACAACTAGATGTGGTGTTGAGGGACATGGTTTAGTGGTGAGCATGGTGGTGTTAGCTTGATGGTTGGACTTAATGGGAGCAAGAGTCTTTTCCAACCAGAATGATTCTATGATTCCTGGAGCAGCCAGTCCACACCTCAGCTTCCCAGTGACACAACCCATCCAAACACCACCCTGTGTCTGTGCAGGAGAAAATCCCAGAGCATTCATTTTTTTTCCCTCCCTGCAAGATTCATCACCCTGCTGCCATTCCCAGCTCATCACATGGAGCTAAGGACCTCTGGGTGTCAAAACCTTTGTTAGGGCAGGTAGGTGGTGGGGCTGGGACCATCCCAGAATCACCCAGCTCTTCTGCCTCCATCTCCTTCCTCTGTGTGCTGACCATCAGCTCCCAACCCTGGGGTGGTGGTGGAGAGGAGGAGGAGGGTAGGTGCCACGTGAAACGTCAGCGAAAATAAATCTGGCTAATCCCAAGGAATGACCGAGCACAGCAGCAGGTCCAGGGAGATTAAAATATAAAGAGTCTTGCATTACACCACTTGGAAGGGGCTGAGATTTACTTGGAAACCTGAATCACATTAATTAGCATTCTGCTAATGGCTGTTTTGTATAAATATAGCCAACAGGAGCCCCGCAGGTTGACATATTTAGATCGCTTGATATCCAAGCCATTAACGCCTTCTCCCTGGTAAACCTCTTCTCAGTTGGGGCTGCAAATGGGATTCTCCTGAGCCAATCAATCTTCTGCAAGCCCCAGCCAGAGCCCTGTTGGTCTTCAGCCACCGAATGGTTTGCAGCTTTCCCAGAAATGTGCTTGCATCTGTCAGAATTGTAAGCAGCTGGCGGCCGCCAAAGGTCAGCACCGCGGCGAGAGGGAGGAGAGGAGCTCGGGACAAGCGCTGGTCTTTAGCAGCAGATCAATTTGGGATGTGCTATTAATGTTGGGGCACAATCCAATGTGTCTCTAGGGGTGTGTGGCCATTCCTCCAGGCGCTGGGACACATGTCAATTCGATATTTATATGTGGACTTTCTCACATAGAACCCTCTGCTCCTGGAACCTCTCCAGGGCTGATTAAAAGCGAATCCCATCAAAGGATGGGAAAGGGCTGCCTCAATCCAGGGGCTTGGAGAGCTCAGCAATTGTTCTGCACGAAGTCACTCCTCGTTTCTTGGTAGTTATTGCCCTGATTCGAAGCTCCTCTGCCTGAGAGAGGAAACTTTTCACACTGAGGGTGGTGAGAGCCTGTCCCAGGTTGCCCAGAGAGGTGGGAGATGTGCCATCCCTGGAACCATCCCAGCTCAGGTTGTTTGGAGCTCTGAGCAACCTGCTCTAGTTGCAGATGTCCCTGCTGAGTGCAGGAGGGCTGGACTAGATGACCTTGAAAGGTCTCTTCCCACCCAAATTGGAAGCACAGCTTGGTGTTGTGCACCATGGTGTTGGATGGACCTGAAATTCACCCTGCAGCTGGTGAGCAGGTAAAGCAGTGGCACCAGGACATCCCTTGCCAGGGAGATGCCATCATCCCTTTCCAGCAGCCAGCAGAGCCTGAGCAATAAAGATGTATGAATTGTCCCAGTTTCTAGCCTTCTGGAGACACCTTTTCCATCTGGTGGGCTCTTGGGTCAGAGCTTTTGCTGTCTCCCAACAGCAGCTGCTGATGCAGGCAATGCTCTGGGTGCAGAGGGAGTCAGGATGGGCTCTGGACAGGCAGAGTGGGAAGGGGCAGACTTGAGAGTAGCCAAAAGTCCCTAGGAATGGCTGAAATATGGAAATGGAGCAGGGAGCAAAGGTGCAGGCTCTGCCTCTGGAGGGTTTTCCCATTCCCAGCTTCCTAGGTGTGCTGGGATCACCTTTTTGTGGGATGTGAGTGCAGCTGGAAGAACTGGTGTCAAGTTTTGGGGATCCCATAGCCATGGTTTACACCCTGGGAAAACCAAAGGAGCAATCCAGGGGCTGATCCTGGCACAGCAGAGCCACACAGGGAGAAACAGCTTAACCTTCTCACTGACCCTCACTTCTCAGTGGCTGCTCAAGGCTTCACAGGTTAGTAAAGCCTTTCCTCTTCTGAAAGTCTTCTCCTCTGCCTGCACTTCTTCCAGGGCTGGGTTGCAGCTAAAGCTCTCTCCAGCTGCCCAGGCTCTGACAAAACAGATGGCACCAGCCGTTTTTATACTGAGGGATCTTTGCTTTTCTGCTTTTCTCACCCATTTGGAATACAAACCTGCAGATATTGTGATGATTCTTCACATCAAATATGTTTCCCAAGCCCTGTCTACCTTGATGACTTCCCAGGAAGGGGCCCAGGGCTCTCACTCCCTCTTGGGTAATACCCTTACTGACTGGAAAAGTTCTAAACCTTTTCCTTGGCAATCTGCAGGGCTTGGTAAGACCCAAAACAGGAGTCAGGAATAATGAAAGTAAAGCCATGGCACACACACAGACCTCCCCATTCCATCCTGTCTGGCTCCATCCATGAGATAAGTGTTATTTAAACTCCACTGGCCAAGGGCAGGTTTTATTATCAGCACAACCTCCCCAGCTGCAGTGAAATCTCTGCCATCAAAATAAGCCCCGGCTATTGTTAGAGCACCTCCACTTGTTGCCTAGCTTTTTTCCCTCCTCCACAGCCTCATGGAGTTTATTCCATGTCTTTGGAACTCTCCACAGGTGGAGGAGGAGGGAATTCACCCCTGGAGCTGTGTTCACTTGCAGGCTGCCCTGGGGAAGGGATGCTCAGCCCAGATCCTCCAGCTGCACCCACACCCTGCAGGAGAGTGGCTGGGAATCAGCAGGGACACCTGCAGCTAGGTGCAGTCCCCATCCCTGGAGGGGTTTCCAAGCCCTGGAGATGTGGTGCTGAGGGCCATGGGTTAGTGGTGACCTGGCAGTGCTGGGTAACAGTTAGACTCCATCATCTTGGAGGTCTTTTCTAACCTGCAGGTTCCTCTGATTTTATGTTTCCATCATCATCCCAAAGGCTGTGCCAGAGAGAGACCAAGCTGCCACCAACACAGCCAGTGCCTCTCGTTCCCCCTGAGAGCAATTGGTGCCTCTATGGGATTTGATTCAAGTCTGCCAAGCAATTCTCATTTATTCCTGCCAGCTCAAATGCTAATTCCTCTCCTCTCCTGTTTTCCTAAATTACTACCTTTATTTTTGCAGTGTGTATATAATTACCAAATGTTACTCCATCCTACCCCCCCCAAACCACCCTCCTCCTCTCTCAACTTGGATTCCTGGGGATGTCTAACTCACTGCTGTCAATTTTCTGTTGGAAATGTTATGATTGATCAAATTAAACTGTGAAGCAAGACATGAAATCTGTCTGGTAGACACAATCTCTTTGGGTTGTTGGGGTGGGGGGTGGGGTGGTTTTTTTGGCAACAGCAGTAAAACAATGCCAGTCACAGAGAGCTTCACTGGAGAATGGAGTTGGACTTGTGTTTTTGTGTGCTTGAAGAACTTAATAAGACATCCCCAGCAACTCCAAGCTGTATTGTTCTATTCAATTACTTATGAGGCCCCAAGTTTCTCCACTTTAATTGCTTGAAGCAGGGAAGCTTTAGTCACAGTGTAATGTACCCAGGCATGGATGGGGTTTAATGAATCATACTAACTCTGCACTCCAAGCAATTAGGTAAATCTAGCTGGTAGTTAGTGAGGCATAAAATAAATTTAATCTCCCTTCTAAAAAAAAAAAAAAAAAAGGAAAGAAAAAAAAATCAATTATAGTGCTGTAATGTATAATTCAATTTGGGTCATGCTACATAAATTTTCTGGTTTTAAGTATGTTTTTCAACGGGTTGTTATTAGGTTTTTGCAAGCTGCATGTGTGTGAGTTCAGGGAGGGGGAAAAGAAGAAATCAGTTGCTTTCTTTAAAGCATCCTGAAAGAGCCTTTTGCTGCTTCTGGAAGGCAGAGGCAGAGGTTTTCTGGCTCTTCTTGGAGATCAGCTCAACAAGGGGTGATAGTGAACTAAAAGAGGAGATGGAAACTAGACAGAAGGAAGAAGATTTTCCTCTGAGGGTGGTGAGAGCCTGGCCCAGGTTGCCCAAGGAGGTGGGAGATGTCCCATTCCTGGAACCATCCCAGCTTAGGTTGGACCTTGGAAGCTCTGAGCACCTGTTCTAGCTGCAGATATCCCTGCTGACTGCAGGGGGCTGGACTAGATGACCTTGAAAGGTCCCTTCCCACCCAACCCAGCCTGGGATTCCATGATCAGATGTTCTACCCTTGGTTAGCTGCACTCTGCTGTTTCTCCAACCCTGCTTCTGCCCAGAACCTCACCAGTGGAACCTCTCACCTGCAGAGCATGAAAGAAGTAAAGAAAGCTTCCAGCATTTCCTGCCCATGAAAAGTGCCTGTCCCACCAGGGCTGCACCACGGTGACTCTCCCAGACTAATCTCAGGAAGGAATTTGGGGCGAGCAAGACGCTTTGTGCAACGATTAGGAGGAGGCTGATGAGTAGCCTCCCAAAGGCAGGGGCTTGGCACCGTGCACAGCATGGAGGCTTAAGGAGCATTGCCCCAGCCAGGATCATCACTTTACTCCCTGCTCTGAGCCCACAGGTCATAAAATTCAGGCTGGGTTGTGTGAAACATCTAACACAAAGGGCTTCCCGTAACAAAAATAAGCCTTTAATTAGCAGAACATCAGGCGAGGCTGAGGTGCAACTTTTCCCAGACATCTCACCGCCGACTTAATTACCAGAAGCCTTTGTGCCTGCATCATTTATGCCTCTTTCCCCCCCCTTTTTAATTTTATTTCTTTATTTCTTTCCTTTTTCCCCCCCTCGAAGTGCTCCTCTGTCACATTGCTTCCTGGGGCTCTGCTGGGGGAAGGTACCCATGGGGCCGGGTTGAGGCACTGCTGCTCCTCATAACTCCTCTCCCCTTTGCATCCCCAGTGTCTCCTTGTGGATGCACTCATCTGCCTGCTGCTGCTGCTCCTCCTGGATGGAGGAATTGTCTCATTAATGGGGTTCCTTGTCCTTGTCCAGTGATGCAGCTGTAATGTTATCATCTTTTGGGTTGTTTTGATTTACTTTTGTAGCTCAGAGGCATTGGAGGCAAGCTCTAAGAGAGGGGAGGTGGGGGAAGAAACACCTGAGGGATATAAGTAGGTGATGTTGTTGCTTTGAATGAGCCAAACTGGGGGAGTCTGAGATGGGGAAGGATCCAGCAGCATTCTCCAGGTCCCTGGCCACAGCAGTGGGATCCACAGTGCCAGAACCATGCTGAGACATCCAGGGAGAGGCATAAGGTTTGAAACCATTAGCCAAATAATTGTGGTATTTTGTTGTTGGTTTGGTTTTGTTTTAACTGCAGCCAAAGCTGTTCCAAAGGAGACCTTTCATGGGAGGAGTGGGTGCCACTGGTGGGAAGCAAAGCCTGGAAATAGGGGATTGTTTTCTCTCAGTGCTGGTATCAGCTCTGCCCAGGCATCACCCTACACTTCCCCTCACCGTCTTCAAGAGGCTCCTTTGCTGCAAGAGCTGCAGAAGAGCCTGGGAGGGATCCAGCTCCAGGAGAACCACTGGTGGAGGAGATGCAGCACGATGCAGGGTAGCTCCCTCGGGGGATGCTGATCCCAGGCTTTATTTTTCCTGAAAACAGGAAAGATCAAGGGATGCCTTGAACAGAAGGAGGTGTCTGCACACAGACATCCCTGGTAGCTGCTGCCACGAAGGGAGAACATCATTAAGAAGTAACGAATGGCCCTGCCCGGGCTCCACCTCGTTCGCGGGGCTGGGAAAGCTAATTAGAACGCGGAGATAACGACCGAGAGCTCGGCTGAATTTGCATGGGACTGCAGCCTAGAGAGGGGAGGAAAATCATTTCTTATGCTTATTAGAGGGAAGCTTTTGTCACTGCAGACAGAGCCCTGGTAAGACCTTAGGAGCTCCTGTCCTCTGGCTCGGGGTGGGTTCACCCCGCAAATCCCCTCCCTAGCCCCGAGAGCTTCTTTAATCTGGTGTTTGCTTTGGGATGAACCTGGAGGTTTCTCTATGGCATCAAGCAAGCAGCTGGTGGCAATTGTGGGGAGAGGTGGATGCTGTAGGGCATCCCCAGGAGCAGCGTGCTAGGGTGGGCTAGAGGGTGTTATGTTTCTGTTCTGGTTGATGGGGTGGGCTGGGGTACCCCGAGAAGAGCAGGTGGCCAGTTTGCAACTTCCTGAGGAAACTGCAGCCCAGGAGTCAACTGTGGCCTGGGCTCAGCCCCAGCAGCATGGCCAGCAGGGCAGGGAGGGGATTGTGCCTCTGCTCTGCTCTGGGGAGACCTCAGCTGCAGTGCTGGGGCAGCTCTGGAGTCCTCAGCACAGCACAGACAGGGACCTGGGGGAGCAGGGCCAGAAGAGGCCACAGACATGATCTGAGGGCTGGAAGCTCTCTGCTGGGAGGCCAGGCTGAGAGAGTTGGGGTTGTTGAGGCTGGAGAAGAGAAGGCTCCAGGGAGACCTCACTGCAGCCTTTCAGGCCTTAAAGGAGCCTAGAAGAAAGATGGGGAGAGACTTTAGAGCAGGAGCTGCTGGGCCAGGCCAAGGGCTGATGGTTTGAAACTGAAAGAGGAGATTGAGACTGGAGAGAAGGAAGAAATTATTGATGCTGAGGGTGATGAGAGCCTGTGCCAGGTTGGCCAGAGAGGTGGGAGATGTCCCATCCCTGGAACCATCCCAGCTCAGGTTATTTGTGGCTCTGAGCAACCTGCTGTAGTTGCAGATATCCCTGCTGGCTGCAGTGTTTGGACTGCATAATCTTCAGAGGTCTCTTCCCACCCAAACTGTTATCTGATTCCATGAACTAGAGACTAAACCCCCTCCAGCTGCTCACAGGTAGAGCTGCACAGCTCCAAATTGGCTTTAGTGCCTCTGAATTCTCCAGAAAGCAGCTTTGTTTTCCTCCTCAGTGGAAGCCCCAGATCTGCTCCTTTACAGCATTTTGTCCCTCTATTATTCCACGTTTTTTCCCTTCCCCACATCACTGGTGACTCTGGGCTCAGCAGCATCTCCACACTGCCAGGAGATGCTGAGAGCTGCAGGCTGGAGAAAGGTCAAGGGAACTTGTCACTAACTCACCCCTCTTTGATTAATTGTCCTGACAGGGGGATGGTCATTAACACTTCTTGCCTAACGAACTGCAGCTCCTGAATGATGGCAAACACATAAACAGGTTTCATCAGGTCAACTCTTTGTGATTAAAACTGTGCTTTGGGTTAATTAGGGGGAAGTGTCTTGGTTTGCTTTCATCTCTCACAGTTTTTGACACTCTGCAAATAGGGGAGAAAAAAACAAAATATTGCCAGAATTTGGAAGGTTCTAGAGACTTTTATTGCCAGAAACAATAGGATGCAATAATGTTTTGGTGGAAAGCTGACCCAACACCATCCTTCTCATGGGGTGGGAAGCTGGGGGGTGTTTGCTGCTGGGGAAAGCAGCAGTGAGCCAGAGGAGAGATGTCCAGTGGAGCTTGGGGTCTGGCAGAGCTGCAGCTAAAGGGGGAAGGTACAATACACACTTGCTCTGCTTGCTTATAACTGGTTTTGCTGCTCTTCTAGCTTCATTCATGATCTCAGAACCCAAGGAACCTTCTCTAGTAAAACCTTCCAGTGAAGTCACCATGAGAAAGGACAGGGGAGAAACTAGGAAAAAATCCCAGCCCCCTCAGGTCCATGGATTGTGTCTTCATCCCATCCCAGAATCCCAGCATGGGGGGGCTGGAAGGGACCTCTGGGGATCATCTAGTCCAACCTCCCTGCTCCAGCAGGGGCATCCACAGCAGGTTACTCAGGATCACGTCCAGTCAGGTCTGGAGTCCCTCCAGAGAAAGAAACTCCATGAATCCTTTCCCCTGAGCATTCTACTCATGAGTTTTGGCCAGGACCCTTGGCCCTTCACAGTGCTCTAGTTGCCAGCACTGATGGTGCTGGGAGCTGCAGATCCAGCTCTGACTCAGCTCCATCTGGGAGGCTGAATGTGCCTGGAGGAGTGGCCCTGTGCTTTGGGACAGTTCCTGGGGTTAAAAATGGGCTGAGATAGCATCAGTAAAAGCCAAAGCACAACCTCTGCTTGCAAAGAGCAACTCTGAGATACCAAACCAGGTCCTCAGCTCTTGCAGATCCTCCTGCTTCATGCTTGCCCTAAGCCTGGCTCCACAGGAAGAATGCAGCCCTGATAATTGGTGTTAATTAGCACTAACCATACCAGAGCTGCCTCTGGGGCTGGTGGAGTTCTGCTCTTCACATCTGGTTTGACCTAGGTGGAATAATCACCTTGAGCCCATCCAGCAAACTCCCATAAAAGGCTTTTAATAAACAGAGCTGAGACCTGGAGCAGCTTGGATCAAACATGGAGCAGGAGAGTGGGATAACAGCTCTGGGCTTGTGCCATGATTCCTCCCAGGGAGATGTGAAACTGTCCCATTAAAGGCTGCAGCTCCATCCCTGGGACATCAGGAGGGGTCAAGGGTCTATATTTTTTTTTGCTTCTGCTGTGAATATTCTGGGCTGAGCCAAGGTAGAGGTTTGGTCTCCAACACTTCTGCCTTAATGAACTCTAAGAGCACAGAAGGCAATTATGGTTTTGTCTAGACCTGTCTGAGGCCATCAACAGCAGCTCATTAACTTTACAGATTGTTAATGCTCTTGGCAGGAGCTGAAGATCCTCCTTGTTAAAAAAAAAAAGAAAGAAAGAAATAATAATAATAAAAAATCAAATTTATTCTCTCTTGCAGCATACTTTTAGCTGATGATAAATGATAAAGAGGAGCTTATGGCTAATTAGGACCTCTCCTTGTCCAGAGGCAGAGAGAGAGAGTTCTAAACTGTAAGCAGGATAAAAGGGAGAGTGGAAATGGCAGAGAACTCACAGGAGGTTTCTTTCAAAGATCATTAGAAGCTTTAGGAAAATTAGGAAAGAAAAAGGCTGCTGTTGTGTCAGTGTTTGCTCTGTGTGTAAGGGCTTGTGGTCAACAGTTCAATAAATCATGCTGGAGACTCTGGGCATGGATTTGTGATGCAGACCTATTTGTTTTCATTTTTACCTCCATATCAGCTCTGATGAGGAGGAGATAGCTCCCAGTGAGGCTGCCTATTGCCACTGTTCATACAGAATCACAGGATGGGTTGGGTGGGAAGAGACCTTAAAGCTCATCCAGTCCAACCCCTTTGCAGTCAGCAGGGACATCTGCAACTACAGCAGGTTGCTCAGAGCCCCAGGGTCCAAGCTGAGCTGAAATGGTTCCAGGGGTGGGACATCTCCCACCTCTCTGGGCTAATTTCATTGGAATATTCCAATTTCAAAATGCATGATGCAATGATTCATTGTTTTCCTCCCCAATATTTCCATCCCTGTTCCTGTTCTCATCCCCCATGGAGGGGGCTGTATGCTGGGAGAGCCTAGGGTGGGGATGAAGCCCCAGCATGGGGGGGACATGGCTGGGGCAGGGACCATCCCCAGGGGATGGACTGTCCCCAAGGCAGGGACCATCCCCAGGACTGAGGGGTCTAGTGGTGACCAGCATGAGGACCACCTGGCTGGGCATTGTGAAGTGAGGCAGAAGCACCCCAGGAGCACCCAGCAGCAGGATGCTGCAAATAATTCAGGCTCTGTCAGCAGAAGGGTTGTGAGAGCAGAGCTGCCTGTTGGGAGCTGCCAGCTGACAGTAATGGACTTGTTAAGCTCCTGATTGATGGCAATGGCCTTGGAAATTGCCAGAAGCCATTTCAATCTCTGCCTGGCTCTGACACAGCCTTGCACGGGGGTGGGGGAGTGCTGACAGACCACTTTGGGCTGCCTGCTCTGCCCTTTGCATTGCTCTCAGCCTTTATGTGGCACTTCCTAGATATCAGCCACCACATCCAGCCGCTTGCTGCTACATCTATTAGAGGTTTGGTGTCCATCAGGGGCTCCTCAGCACTGCCTGTGCAGTAGCCCCAGAGGGAAGGGGACAAGGATGCTCCAGAGGGGTTGGTGATGAGTTGGTTGAGTGAGAAATGTGCAGGAGGAGAGATGAGTGAATCATCTTCACCTCAGAGCTGCATGGTTCTATGTGTTCTTCTGCCTGTTCAGTGTCCCCCCCCTGGCCACCTCCATCACCTTTCAGCCCATGGGTGGGTTGAGGGCACTGCAGCCTCCCTGCAAAGCAGGGCCAGGTGCTGCAGGAGCTGACTGGATGGTGTTGACAAGGGGCCAGGCACAGGGAGGGGAAGAAGTGGCAGGGCAGGCTGGGAGGTTTGGCTTGGCTTGGGCCAAGGTGGGGCTTGGGCTCTTCTGCCTAGGAAAAAGTGATAGGGCAAGAGGAAACAGCCTCAAGTTGTGCCAGGGGAGGTTCAGGTTGGCTATGAGGAAGAATTTCTTCCCCAAAAGTGCTGTCCAGGCCTGGTCCAGGCTGCCCAGGGCAGGGGTGGAGTCACCATCATCCCTGGAGGGGTTTCAGAGCCTTGGAGCTGTGGTGCTGAGGGCCATGGGTTAGTGGTGCCCTGGCAGTGCTGGTTAACAGTTGGACTCTATGATCTTGGAGGTGTTTTCCAGCCCAAACTCATCTATGACTTGGTTGCATTGAAGTCCCTCTGGAGCTCTAGTGACATCCTGACAAGCCCCATGGAAAACCACCTGAACAGTTGGGACTTAATGATCTTAAAGGTCTCTTCCAACCAAAACCATTCAATGATTCCCTGAGTCTCTTCTCTCCACCAGTAATCTGACTGGGTCTGAGGTAGCACAAACTGTTCATCCCTCTCACCCCAACCTAATTTAAGTTGTTTATTTTAGCTACAGAAAGAAAATCAGGAAGAGAGAGAGAGAAAAGAGTAAACTAGAATCAAATCCCAGGTGTGGAATAAATAGTTGTGTCTTGGGTTATCTGCAGCCCTGCTCTGGACCCTGCAGGCTCTGCCCCACATGAGGCTCTGCCAAAGCACTTGTTTTTGACCTGAAGAGATCATTTTGATCCTTTACAATCTCAGGGCTTGTTGTAGAGACTGCAATTGTTTTGGATTGCTCTCAGCAGTGAGGTGGGGTGTGATTTGGTTTGGGTTTTGGGGGGTTTTTGGGGTTCCTTTTAGAGGACTATTGAGCTCAAAGAACCAATTTGAAATTAGAACACACATGACCTGAGCCAATTTCAACTTAATCTGAAATGCCAAGTAGCTATTACCTGAAATGACTGCAGGAACACCCACAGACACTGAGATGTTGCTTCAAAAATCTTACTGGAGTCAAGTGAAGGAAGAAGATGAAACCTCAACCAAGTACATCCCTCAATTTAAAGCTGCTTGAAGTGATTTAAAGCAGGTCTGTGGGCACCCCAAAATCTGAATTAAAGTAGTTTTGCATCTCTTTAGGCTACTTCAATGTGATTCTTGTTTTTCAAGTGTCTGTTTTTATCTAGGCATTCATTCAGTTACTGAGGCTTTGGTCTGAGAAGAGGTTGTAGAAGATAGATCTTGGTGCTGCAGCTGGATGGTCACAGCCAGGGCACAGGGATGTGGGGACACCTGGGGGTGTGCTCAGCTCTTGGTGATGTGATCTCCAAATCCCAGCATAGGGAGGGCTGGAAGGGACCTCTGGGGATCAGCCAGTCCAACACCCTGCTCCAGCAAGGGCACCCACAGCAGCTTGCCCAGGGTCACCTCCAGCTGCCTTGGCAATCTCTCCACACAAGGAGACTCCACAGCCTCTCTGCAAAGCCTGGGCCAGGGTTCCAACACCCTCACAACAAACAAGCTTCTCCTCCTGCTCAGCTGCAACCTCCTGGCTTCCAGTGTGTGCCCAGTGCCCCTTGGCCTGGCCCTGGCCACCACTGAGCAGAGTCTGGCCCCAGCCTCTTGCCCCCAGCCTTCAGCTCTTGCTCAGCATGGAGCAGCTCCTCTGTGGGGCTGCTCTTCTCCAGGCTCAGCAGCCCCAGGGCTCTCAGCCTTTCCTCCTGCCAGAGCTGCTCCAGTGCCCTCAGCATCTTCCCAGCCTCTGCTGGACTCTCTCCATCAGTTGCTTGTCTCTCCTGACCTGGGGAGCCCAGAGCTGGACCCAGGACTCCATTGACCTTTTTGGCCCCAAGAGCACATTGCTGGCTCACGGTGACCTCGTTATCCAGCAGCACTCCTGGATCCTTCTCCACAGAGCTGCTTTCCAGCAGCTCAGCCTTTAACCTCTCCTGCTCCATGGGTTTATTCCTCCCCTTCCAGGTGCAAGATCTGAACCTAGCTGATCTCCAGAGGTCCTTTCCAACCCCTCCAGTGCTGGGATTCTAGGTTCCTACGGCTCTATGCCATGGGAGCAGCCGTGACAAGCCAAGCCCATAAAGCTTGTGTGCAAGAACTCATCCGTGCTGACTCAAATGACAACAGAGCTGTAATGCTTTGTGGAGTGTGGTTAATGAAAAGATCAGGCCTGGCCTACGACAGGGAGGCATTCATGTATAATAAAATGAGGTTCCTGAAACACTTCAGAGCATAAACCATCTGCTCTGCTCTGATGTACTAACAGCTCTGACTAATTTGGAATGCAGGTTCTTACGGCAGGCGATGCACATCACGCTCCCCGGGCAGGAGGAAGACCCAGCCTGGCTGCACTCAGAGCTGAACTGACTGGTGATGAATTTGTCTCCCATTTTAATTACTTTCTGTACATTAAAGGTGTAGTGGACCATGTGAAGTGCTTTGTCTGCCTTATCCCCTCTGTGTCCTCACGTCTCCTTAAAGTGCGTGGAGCTGCTTCCCCTCCCTCCCTCCCTCCCTCTCTCCCTTCCCTTAGCCAGGTGATGGAAAAGAAGGAGATGGAGAGAAAATTGCCTGGTAGAGGATTTGGGCCATAAACAGGTTAGGCCACCAGCACCAAGTGCATTTCATCAGGTTAATTAGTTGTTAATTATGTCCCTTGGAATGTTCTCCAGCCTGTGTGGGCAGGGATCGGTGCTGTCTGGTGGGGTTTGCAAGGAGGAGCTCTCTCCTGTGCAGAGCAGAGTGGTAACTGGTGGTGGAGAAGGCTTTCAAGCTGCAATCTCTGCTCTTGGCTGCCTCTTTCCAGGCTCTTCCTCTTTAATGTATTTTTAAAAGACTTTATCAGCTTCAAAACATACTGATTTATTTAACACAACCCAAAAGTGGAACCATTTATCTAAGCAAGCCCAGGACATTTGGGATGGTGCTGAGCTAGGGCTTGCTTTTAGCTGGACCAAAACCCTCAGCAAGACTTTTGCCTGTTTCCCACTCAGTTTGCAGCCTGCCTTGGCTCTGCCCTGCTCCTGGTTCCCAGCTGAGCTGGTTCCCTGAAAGAGAGACCAATTTCCAAAGGTGAGCATCTCCTTCTGTTGATTATTCTGGGAGAAACAGTTCCATGCTTTGGTCTGGGAGGAGCAGATCTGGGTTTCTTCAGCTCTTCCCACCTTTTGGGAAAAAAGAGGAAGAATGAATGAAGTTTGGCTGGGCCTGGTGTGGCCATGAAGTAGTGACAATTCATTGTGTCATTCCTCTTCTCTTCATTGTGTCATTCCTTCTCCATTCACCATGTTTTTCCTTCTCCATTCAACATGTTGCTCCTCCTCCTTTCACCATGTCACTCCTCCTCCTTTCACAGTCATTCCTTTTCTCTTCTCCATGCCATTCCTGTCCCCTCCCACCCCAGTGCCTGTAGAACATCAGAGCAGCAGGTGATTTTCTCTCTGGGTGAGCAACAAGACCAGGATTTACTTTACCAATTCAAATATGCAACAAGACCTTAGTGAAGATGAGTGAGGCTTTTTCCAGCTCCCCTTTCTCCCTCCTTCCATTGGGCCTGGAAGCAAGCAGCCCATTAATTGCAAATCCATTATCTAATGACTTCAGCTCTTTCTTTCTCCTGGAAGTCATTTGGGAACCGACCAGGACTCCTCTCCATGCCCTCATCCTTTGGGGAGGAATGAGCTTCAGTGTAGTCTGGGAATTCAGCTCTGGCTGAGCTTTCTGATGCTTGCAGTGTTGTCCTGCTTTTTCTCATGGATTGGCCAACTGAAGCCTTTGAAATGGGAGAGGGCTAAATGCTGCCCAACTTGTTTCCATGAGCAAGGATCTAGATGTGCTCCAGGTCACAAACCTCAGGGGTGGTTCAGCAGTGTTGGAACAAATGAAGCCAGTGGTTGTCCTGGTGCTGGAGACAAGCTGAAGGTAGAAGCTGTGCTGTGAGCAACCAAAGACAAAATGTGTTTATTAATGAGTGTATCTACAAACCATGGCTGAGGTTCTCCAACTGGAAACTTGAATTCCAGTGTCACTGTAAAACAGAACAGAAAATTGAAAACTGAATGATGAGACTGGGCATGGTACCAGGGTAGGTCAGGGGTTGAGCTGCTGGAAAGCAGCTCTCCAGAGGAGGATCTAGGAGTGCTGGTGGACAACAGGTTCATCATGAGCCAGCAATGTGCTCTTCTGACCAAGAAGGCCAATGGTCTTCTAGGGTGCATGAAGAAAAGTGTGAGCAGCAGGGCAAGGGAGGTTCTGCTGCCTCTCTGCTCTGCCCTAGGCAGGACACAGTTGGAGTCCTGGGGCCAGTTCTGGGATCCACAGTTCCAGAGAGACAAGGAACTGCTGCAGAGAGTCCAGCAGAGGCTAGGGAGATGCTGAGGGCACTGGAGCATCTCTGGCAGGAGGAAAGGCTGAGAGCCCTGGGGCTGCTGAGCCTGCAGAAGAGCAGCCCAACAGGGGAGCTGCTCCATGCTGAGCAAGAGCTAAAGGCTGGGGGCAAGAGGCTGGGGCCAGACTCTGCTCAGTGGTGCCCAGGGCCAGCCCAAGGGGCACTGGGCACACACTGGAAGCCAGGAGGTTGCAGCTGAGCAGGAGGAGAAGCTTGTTTGGTGTGAGGGTGTTGGAGCTTTGCAGAGAGGCTGTGGAGTCTCCTTGTGTGGAGAGATTGCCAAGGCAGCTGGAGGTGACCCTGGGCAAGCTGCTGTGGGTGCCCCTGCTTTAGCAGGGGGGTTTGGTTGGCTGATGCCCAGAGGTCCCTTCCAACCCTCCCCATGCTGGGATTTGGGGTTTCTGTGAGCTTGGTGACTGAGCAGAAGGGAAAGTATCTACAAGCAGCAAATCAATTGCCAGGGATGGGAACTCCCCCAAGTGCACTGTGTTAAAAATAAAAATGTCCTTGTGTTGGATGTGCAGATCCTCTTACTCACAAGCACTCTGCCTCTCCACTCCTTTTCCTGGAAGATATTAATTCCAGCTTTCCTTGTTCATCCCCAGCTCCCTTGTCTCTGCCCATCCCCAAGCAAGTGTCCTGCATCCCCTTTGCAGGTCAGGGACCGTGGAGCTCTTCTCCCATCAGCAGCAAGAACAACCAGTTCAGCTCTTCAAACCAGTCACTAACTGACTTCAGCAGCTCTGCCTCCACCATATTCCATCCTCAGGAGTGGATATTAAATGCATCCTGGTCTCTGTGTGCAGCTCCTGACAGCTGCTGCATTTGCATACCCTGGTCCTCAGTACAAACCAGCTCTGGTTTGAAAGCTGCTTTGGGGAATACCTCACAGTTGGCCTTGTTTGTTTAGGAAAATATCAGTACAAGTTGTTCTTTGAAGAGGAAGCCTTGCTGAGAGGCTTCCTGAGGAGGTGGATAGTGAGGAGGGAGAGGAGAAGCTGGTTCAGACTGTTGGACTGCTGGGGCACCCACAGAACTTGCTGGGGGTACCCCAGAGTTTGCAGGATCCATCCCTTGCTGCTTGAAGCTCCTTTCTCCTCCCCCAGTTTGGCATCCTACTGGCACCACAGCATCTTCCCAGCCTTCAGGTTCTACAGGTCCTCAGCAGCTGGGGAGAGGAGCTGCCCAAGCATCTTCTGGTGGGCAGGGGCCAAGCTGTTGCCAGCCTAGGGTCACCTCATTGTGAAGAGGTTTTGCAGAGCAGAAGGAAATCCAAGTGCACGTGGGGTGGGAGTGTTGTCCAGTGTGCTGGTTGGAGCTGCACAGACCTCCTGGTGCATGCAGTAATTAGGATGCATCCCCAAAGGTGTGAGATGCACACACTCTAGGTGTCATCTTTCTGGCCTGCTCAAGAGAGGTGTCCAAGAAATGTCCCCACACACTGGTTGGGGTTGTGCAGGACACCTAGGAGCAAGCACAGACTTGGGCACATTCTCCAGCTCCCAGAGGAGCATCCTGAGCACTGGGGTGTCTCTGCAAGGACCAGACCAGGCACCTATGAGGGTCACCCCTGAAATAGGGTCCACAAACTCCCATGGTGCTTGGCATGATGGTGCTGTTGGTTTTGGAGCACAGCTTTGGGAATGATTGTCTTGTTCCAGAAAGGATTATCCCAGGGTCCAAAGGGAAGGATGTGGTGAGTGGTGAGGAGCCAAGAAGCACGTTCAGTTGGATTTGGGTTTTTATTTCTTTGGAAAAAAGAACTAAAATCAAAGTTGAGCAACTCCAACAGGTCTGGTGCTGCTCAAACAGGTTCTGAGGAACTGTCCCTTCCACCTGTCTCTGCTCAAAGCTCAGAGAAACCTGACAGGCAGCCATGAGCTCATCCCAACACTGCCAGCTTTGTTTCCAGGAGAGGAAAACCCCAAGTGCCTGTGTCACTTGGAGCTGCATGTAAATCAGCATCGTTATTCAAATCAGTCACTTTGCATCCCCAGGGGAGTGGTTGTACTGCAGGGCAGCTCTGGAGCAGTGTTCTCCTGCAGGCTGGGGTTCAGCTTGGCAATGGGACATCACCTGGGGCACCCTTCCAGCAGCATGGATGGGTCTTAGCCCTGCTGAGGTCCTTCACCCAGGGCTGCTGGACATGTCTGGCCTGCCATGGGCTCACATGGGGCAGACAGGGTGAGTGCAGGCAGATGGCCTCAAGTTGCACCTGGGGAGGTTCAGGTTCTACATGAGGAACAATTTCTTCCCCAGAAGGGTTGTCAAGGCCTGGCCCAGGCTGCCCAGGGCAGTGGTGGAGTCAGCATCCCTGGAGGGGTGTCCAAGCCCTGGAGCTGTGGTGCTGAGAGCCATGGGTTAGTGGTGACCTGGCAGTGCTGGTTAAGGGTTGGACTCCAGGATCTGAAAGGTTTCTCCCAACCCAAATGATTCTACAATTCCCTGCAGTGTGGTGGGAGATGCTGCAGGGTCTGTACAAGTAGGAGTAGGCAGGATAAAGGCAAACTCCAGATGGTTTTGCCTGGCTATTGAATCAGGACCTTTCCAGCAGGTCAAAAATGTGGCTGACTCCTTCCCAACTGACTGCACATTTCCTGTTTTCTTCAGGAATCTGGAATGAACACCACTGAAGGGCCACAGGAAAAGTCATTCTCACTCATCCACTGGAGCTCAGGACAGGCAAAAGTTTTCACAGGGGTTCCCCTGGGATTCCCCAGCCTGCTTGTATGCACATGAGTGGTTGAAGTCATCTGAGCACTTAGCTGACCTGGACTTAGTGTCCAACCCTCTTGAGATCAGCCCAATCTCTATTTACTGCTCCAGAGTTGGAATTCCATTCTTATGAAAGGCTAGTGCTGGTTTTTACATTTCAGAGTCATCTTCTCCTGATGGGACTCCAGTGGTACAAGTTTTTATGTCTAAAATGTGCATTTCTTTACAATTAAATGCTGCCTGTCCAAGCACTGCAGGATTTGAGCCTCTCAGCTGAAAGATCAGAGAACCACAGACTGCTTTGGGTGGGAAAAGATCTTTCAAGGTCATTTAGTCCAACCCCCTGCAGTCAGCAGGGAGATCTGCAACTAGAGCAGGTTGCTCACAGCCCCAAACAACCTGAGCTGGAATGGTGGAGGTAGGTGCAAGCCAGAGCTTGGAAAATCTTAGTTTCCTGGGAAGGAATCCCAGGCCAGCCATGGAGCTGCAGGTCATTAGCAGTTTGGAGTCAGCCAGGACAGCTGAGCTGAGTTGGCTCCAGGTGTATCCTATCTCAGCAGCTTCACACTCACTATAAAGAGGGAAGCTCGTTAAGAGGGGAGGTTCCTGCTCCTGCTCCTGGCTGTACCTTCACTGGGCTGAGTATCACTTTTCTATACCTTGGAATTGACATTGATATCAGTTTTGTTGTTTCCTTTAACCTGTTTTTACCTCACCCCATGAGTGTTTTTCTCCTCATCCCCTTCTCTCCTGGGGGAGGCATCATCAGGTGATAGAGCATCTGCTGTGGGTTAGCCCCAGATACAAGCTACATGTAGACAGCATCACTGCCAGCAGAGCAATACAGGGCTGCAGCCCTGTCTGCTGCTCTTGGAGGACTTTTCCACTGCAGGGAAGTTCTCCTCCTCTCAGCCAGCTCAGTTGAAAGCAAAACATCATGTTTAGTAAAACCATTCCTGGAAATGGCTGCTGCTCGTGCACTGCTCCATCAGCCTCCTTAGGGCTTCTTGCTGGTTGTACTGGGGCCAGCTGGGGTGTTATTGCCAAACCAGGAAAGCCTGACAATGAGAGGAGTCCATCATCACTCTCACACACATTTCCTAATGCTTGTTTTAATGCCTGAACATCTGGGAGAGATGCATGTGACGTTCCCAGAGCCATTTGCTTTGGCTGCACAGAGAGGTTTAGAGCTGGGAGGTGCTGAGGATGTGAGGGCCAGGGCCCTGCCGAGCTTGGAAGAAGAGAGAATTACTTCAGAGCTCCATGACAAGTCATTAACAGCTTCCTGAGAACTAGAACCACTTGAAGAAAATTCCTCAACTTCTCTTTTTTTTTTTCTTTCCAAAGAAAAATGTCTCTGTCAGAAAACTTCTCTTTAATTCTTGCTCCTCTTGAGAACTGGGAAGTTTATCCCCAAGGATATTTTGGGGTTGCTGGAAAAACCCTTTCTCAGCCTAAAGTATTCTGCTCTTGAGGAGAGGATAGATCAGCCTAGATAAAAATGGAAAGACAGTGTTGATGGGAAGGCAAGATGTTGATGTGTGGGAATGTCTGTAGCACCCTGCCTGCACTCCTGCTAGCTGATGGCCACCAGTGTCTGGGTGCACTGTGAGAGCCTGTGCAAGTCTGACAGTCACAGTGTCCCCCCCCCAAATCCCAGCATGGGGAGGGTTGGAAGGGACCTCTGGGGATCATCCAGGCCAGCCCCCTGCTCCAGCAGGGGCACCCACAGCAGCTTGCCCAGGGTCACCTCCAGCTGCCTTGGAAATCTCTCCCCAGAAGAAGACTCCACAACTTCTCTAGGCTAAGCAGCCCCAGGGCTCTCAGCCTTTCCTCCTGCCAGAGATGCTCCAGTGCCCTCGGCATCTCCTTAGCCTCTGCTGGACTCTCTGCAGCAGTTCCTTGTCTCTCTGGAAGTGGGGAGCCCAGAGCTGGCCCCAGGACTCCAGCTGTGGCCTGATTAGGGCAGAGTAGAGGGGGAGGAGAACCTCCCTTGCCCTGCTGCTCACACTCTCCTTCATGCACCCCAGGAGACCCTTGGCCTTTTTGGCCACAAGGACACATTGTTGGCTCATGGTGAACTCGTTGCCCACCAGCACTCTCAGGTCCTTTCCCACAGAGCTGTTTTCCAGCAGCTCAGTGCCTAGCCTGTCCTGCTCCATTGAGTTATCCCTCCCCAGGTGTAGGACCCTCTGCTTGCCCTTGTTGAGCTTCATTAGCTTCCTTGACATTGATGGTTCTATAAAAGTAATGACAGGGATGGTTCTGTGAAATTCAATTAGATTGGAAACAATTAGATTAGAGTCCATAGCTAATTAACAGCAACCTTAGTGGTGAGGGCTTCATTAGGAGGTGTGTATGGGGGGGGGTGGGGTGGTGATATCCTCAGCCTGCCCTCCACTGTTTGTGCAGCTGGGGGACATCAGCAGGTCGGTGATGTCCCCATGGGATGTCCCTTCCTGATCCAGGCAGTCAGGATGCTAATACTCTGCTTTCTGGTAATTTTCGATTAATTGTTTGCATTCCCTCTGTGTCTTCAATCCATTCGTTACACTTTCAAGGAGACGGTAGCAGGCAATAAATCCCTTGCTCTGCCAAGGGCTCCTGCAATGTCTTTCACACCATCATCATCCCCCAAGCTAGTGTTGATGGTGCAATTGAAGCAATCTGTCCCCGACCCCATCCCTGTTCCTTCCTCCCTCCTCCTCCCCTCCGGCATCCGAGAGCAGCTCGGCCAGATCCCCCCCCGGGGGCCGAGCCTGCGGAGCGGTGATAAGGGAATGGGGATTGTAAGTGCTGACACTCGAGGTGAAATCCAAAGATCCCGAATATTTAGCTGTGTTTACCCACAGTAATCAGCTTCTCAAATAGATGTCACCGGGAAAGCTCTGCTGCCTTGATTGCACTGTTCCCTGCCTTCTGCCCAGGGGCAAACAGCTCTGATTAATATTTCACAACACTTCTTCCCCCACTCCCCCCTTCCTCTCTTCTTCTTTTTTTTTGTTGTTGTGTGCTCCAAGAGCCTTGATAGAGAGAGGCAGACTATTTCCCCATCTCTTGTGTTTGCCTGCTCCAGTAATCATTGGATTCAATCACTCTTGCCATGTTTTTATGAATTAATAACAGGCACTTTGGAAGCCTGGCGGGGAGATGGGAAAAGCAATCTGTACAACCTTAATGAGCACCGTGGGGACCTGGTGCCATGGTTTCCCAAATCCTCTCTCCTCTCTCTCTCTCTGTGCTTTGCTCTAAATCATTGTCTCCAAAATTACCTGCTCTGGATGCCTCTCCTTTGCTGGAGCCCTTCACCTGCCCCCACCCCTGCTGCTCCTGCTCTTCCATCCTTTGGAAGCTGGCCCAATTAATTCCTTTTGGTTTTCCTCTCTTTTTTTCCTCCTTTTTTTTTCCCCCCTCCTTTTTTCCCACCTTTCTCAGTACTGATAAAATATTTGTCTTTGCTGCCTCGTTAGTGTTTGCTTTCCCCCAGCCACCACCAGAGCAAGCCACCTGGATGGATTAGCACTGTTAAACTAGCTCCTGGCTCTCTCCACCCCACCCTGTGTTGGGTGTTTTGCTCTGCAGGTGGAATTGGGGAAGGGAGGATGGTGGCTCTGGTTCTGATGTCTTCTGGTGTGCAACAGCAGTGGCAAGCAGGGCAGGGCACAGTGAGGTGCCCACCACCTTTCTGCAGGGCAAGAGGGATGGGGCTCTGCTCTTCACCCTGGCTTTGGGGCAAGTGTGTAGAGGTGGCCCCAAAATAGACCTTTAAATGTTTCTGTCCCTCTGGGCTGCTGTGGGCTTCACCTTTGGCCAGGTTGTTCACACACCTCCCCTGCTCTCAGGTGACTTCCCACCATGAGATAGTCTTGCTGTTCTGCTTGGGGGTCCATCAGGAGATAGAATCATAGAGCCATAGAATGGTTTGGGTTGGAAAAGACCTTTAGAAGCCGTCTCTTCCAAGGTGGTGTTTCTTCTCCATCCAAGTAAAACCCAGTGCATGAGAAGGTGGCATCCCCAAGCCCTGGCAGCATGTGCAGACCTCCATGGGAAGGACTAATGCTGAGGTCCAAGCATTCTGTGTGATACTGCTGTTGGGATGTCAGGTTGCCTGTTGACCCCCATCCTTGGTGCCCTCCATGGCCCTGTGGTGAGTGCTCAGGCTGCTGTGCCCTAGTGCATCTTCTGCTGCCCATGCAGAGCAGCTGTGGTGGGTGCTGAGACCTCCCAAGCCTGCTGTGTTGACAGAGGGGCCTGACCCCCAGCTCCTGGGCTCACCTGTGAGAGGAAGAGGGTCTGGTACATGGTGGTGGGGACCTCATGCCAGGTCTCCATTGAGGCTGGTAGGTTTGCAGGGCTGGGGACATGGGTGTCCCCAAGCCTCCAGCAGCATGCAGGTCCAGGTGCTCACCCATACTCATGTTCATCCTGAACACAGCCCTCCTGCTACTCCTAACTGAGGATACAACAAAGGCAAGAAGCAAACCAAACCCCTCCAAAGGGCTGCAGCTGCTGGATGCCATCTCCTCCTCCCAGCCCACCCCTCCAAGAGCCAGCTCTGGGAGGCCACAGAGCATTCCTGCCTGCTCCTCTGCCTGCAGAGCTTGCTCTCCTGCTGCCAGGCCAGGAACACCCCAGCATGACAAACACCTCACCAAGCTCTTCACAAGTGCCCTGATTTGTTTGGAGCCCCCTCAGCAGATAACTGCACAGCACTGCTGAGTAGAGCCAGCAGAGCTCCAGCTTTGGAGACTTCTTAGGGGTTTTTTTTTAATCTCCTTGCTCTGTTTATTTTCTGGGCCTTTTTAATTGCTTTTTAGAAGCCTGCTCTCAGCCTACAGCTATTTCTTTGAGAGAAGGCACAGAGATTTCAGTCTGGGTGACTAATAAGTAATTTACAGAGGCTTGGCCAGGGCTGCTGAAACATTTCTGCTGGCCAGACAGGCGTTGGGACACAGCAGATGTGTTGGGACACGTGTGGCAAGTGCATCTGAGCAACATCTACCCAACCCTAATTGGCTTAGAGTGGTGGGAGCTGGGGCAGGGTTGGCAGTAGGGAAAAGAAACTGGTCAGGTCTGTCCCAATCTGCTCTCCTGGGGAGCAGGAGGCAGGGCTTGGGGGGTGTGTGTGTGTGTGTCCAGTGCAGGGATGCTCTGCTCAGATGGTTGTGCCAGGCCATGTATGGGCAGTGTCTGGGTGGTTTGTGGAGGTGCAGTGCTGGGGAAGCTTGTGTTGAAAGGATTTCCTTCAAAATAAGGTTTGATTGTTAATCTTCCCCACTGAGCAATGAGGCAGAGGCATAAAATCATCATTGGATTGTTTTTGTTGGAAGAGACCTTTCAGTCCAACTGTTAATCCAGCACTGCCATGCCACCCCTTAACCATGGCCCTCAGCACCACATCTCCAGGGCTTTCAAACCCCTCCAGGGATGGTGGCTTCACCACTGTCTTGGGCAGCCTGGGCCAGGTCTTCACAACCCTTTCCAGGAAGAAATTCTTTCTCATGGCCAACCTAAACCTCCCCTGGCACAACTTGAGGCTGTTTCCTCTTGTCTTATCACTTGTTACATGGGAGAAGAGCCCAAGCCCCACCTGGCTCCAGCCTCCTCTCAGGGAGTTGCAGAGAGTGAGAAGGTCTCCCCTGAGCCTCCTCTTCTCCAGGCTAACCAAGCCCAGTTCCCTCAGCTGCTCCTCACAACACTTGTGCTCGAGACCCTTCCCCACCTTCCTTGCCCTCCTCTGGACATGCTCCAGCACCTCAACATATTCCTTGGAGTAAGAAGCCCAAAACTGACCCCAGGATTGCAGGTGTGGCCTCATCACTGCTAACTACAGACCCCACTGATTTCCCACCTTGATCTCTAGCAAGCATAGCTGGTGCTCCAGGTCTGGAGAAGAGCTGCCAGCTCCCCATGGGGATACCCACTGGAATTCTCCCCAGGCCAGGCAGGATGTGACCTCTTCAGCACTGCAGCCCTGGGCCGAGCAAGCAGCTTGGCTGCCTATGGGATAAGCCAGCACCCACCACCCCTCCCCAGGGCAGAGAAGACACCTCAGAGTACCCCAACACCAGGCAGCACTGCTTCCATACCCTTCCCATTCCTGTTCCTGCCCTCACCTCTCTGCTGCCAGCTGATTTTAGAGTTGTTTCATTCTATTTTTTACTTTGTTTTTTCCCCTTTCCTCTCCTCTTTGCTGGATGGAGCTGTTGTAAAAACCCTGAACAATAGCCTGCATTTATCCAGAGCCTTCCAGCCTGCCAGCTGGCGACAGCTCAGCCTTCTCATCCCCTTCCAGGGCTCTTAAAGACCAACTGTCCCCAAAACTAGGGGTGTGCAGAGCTCTGAGAAGTCCCTGCTCTCTTAAAAACAAAACAAAACAAAAAATGCCTGGGCACTGATACAATTAATGTTTTGGGCAGCATTCTTGTTTCCTGGTTGCCATTCTGGGTGGAACAATGGAGTGTTTTGCCCATGAAATTACTCTTCTGATTAGGAGGAATATGTCTGTCATTAGACTTTCAAATGGGATCCTTCTGCAGCCTGGAGCTGGCAAGCTGGCCAAGATTGCTCTGGTGATATTTCTGTTCCTGAAGGAAATAGCAAGTGCAAATAGGGCAATTTTATACACTTAGGAGGGAAGAAAAGGGATTTGCATTGATGGATGCTGCTGTGTTCCCAGCCAGGACAGCTGGGGCCAGGGCATGAACAGGCTGCAGTGTGACAGGCAGAGGCTGTGGTTGCAACAGCTCTTGCTCTGTGTGTGTATAGAGAGAGGTGTCTGCATGTGTGGTGGAATCTTCATCCATGGAAGTGTCCAGAAGATGTGTAGATGTTGGTGCCTGGGATGTGGTTTAGGGGTGAGTGTGGGGGTGTTGGGTTGATGGGTGGATGTGAGGATCTCAGAGGTCTTTTCTAAGATCTAATGTGTGATAATCCACATTTTATCAGAGGTCCAAGTCAGCCCTGCTGGGACAGAGAGCTTGGCCAGTGCTGCAGCCTTGACCTTGAAAACCCAGGGCCTTGTTATTCAGAGGAGATATTCCAAGTTTCTCCAGCAGCAAAGTCACATCAGATCTCCCAGAATCCCAACATGGTTGGGTTGGAAGGGACCTCTGGGGCTCACCCAGTCCAATCCCCCTGCTCCAGCAGGGCACCCACAGCAGCTTGCCCAGGGTCACCTCCAGCTGCCTTGGCAATCTCTCCACACAAGGAGACTCCACAGCCTCTCTGATCCTCTCCCTCTTGAAATCCTCACCAAGAAGGAGAGGACCAGGACTGTGGATTTTGGGGCTTGTCTGTTTGCATGGCTGCAGCATGGGGTCCATAGGATGGAGCTGTTCAGCATGGGGAGCTCTGAAGCACAATGGCACCTTGAAGGGTTTTGGGGTTCCAGCTCTGGAGAGGTTGGTCAGCCTGTGAAGGGAAGCTGCTCTAGTAGTCCTGCAGCACCACTGGTGCCTGCTGGGGGAAGGGAGAGGTCTCATCGGGATGATTTTGCTGGGGGAAGGGGCTGGAAGTGAGCCTGGGCTGGTGGGAACATGCAGCGGGGCTGCATTGCTGCCTGGGGGCTGCTCCCGTTGGCACCAGGTGAAGCCTTTCATCCCCAGAGACCTTGTGAACAGAGCTTAGATAAGGCAGATCAAAGATCTAGGGAGACATCAGCATCCCTGAACTCTGCCTGGCAGCAGCTGGGAGCTGCTATCCTTTCCTCCCCATATCCAGCCAGGTGAAAGAAGCTTCCAGGAGGTCAGGAGCTGGGGGAGCTGGGTGCTGCTTGAGGGCCAGAGCCATGCCTGGGTGCTTCTCCCTGCTCAGTTTTACTCCTGTCTTCCCCAAACCTGCAAAGTCCAGTAGCAAGGTTGGACTGGGGAGATTCCTGTCCTCACCTTGCAGCTCCTAGAATCACTAAGGTTGGAGAAGACCTCTAAGATCATCAGGTCCAACCTACTCCCATCTCCGTTACCCTCACTGGTAAAATGTCCCTTCCTGAGCCTTGGAGAGTGTTGTTTGTTTGTTTTAAGGAGTTCAGATGATCTAAATTCCCCCTGGAGAGCTGGAGGTTGGCAATCAGCTTACTCATTCTTGGCTTATCATCACAAACCTCTGACCTTCAAACGTGGCTGGTGCAGTGCCCGAGCGAGCAAGCTGGAAGCCAAACAGCCAAAGGATTCACCAGCACTTCCTTATTGCTGCCTGAAACCTCTCCCTGCAAACTCACATCCCATCCTCTTCCCCTTTCGAGGACCTTTCTGGGAATTCCAACACCTCCAGGTAACCTTTATCCGATGCTGGCATGGGGCTGGTCCCCCAGGGGGCAGGAGCCCCCATGCCACCCCTCATGGGACACGTGTCCGTGTTCTTTTCTGCATTGCAATCCCCAGGGAGCAGCGTTGGGATTTGGGGGATGCTAAGGAGTGAGTTTTGGGCTCTGTCACCCCTCAAAAGAGCCACTTGGCTACTCCAAGGAGCCTGACTTGAAGGCATCTTGTGGCCATCAGAGCCACTGGTGGCTGGGAGCAGCCAAGCTGCATCCTCACTCGGAGGATTCCCTGGACAAAAGAAAGGTGGGAGCAGTGGTTTTGGGTTGTGATGTTCTTCCTCCTGCACCGGCAGGGATGTGGGGGAGGCAACTGGTGTGCCACTGGGAATGGAGGAATGCAGCGAGCTGGGAGGAGGGGGAGAGGGAGGGAGGGAAGGGAAGGGAGAGAAATTAATAATTATCTAAACCTCACCCCTATCACTGCTCATCAAAATTTGCCCCTACTTCATCCCAGCCTCCTTTCTTCTCCTTGCCTCCAGTAAGTACTCGAACATCCTTTTTAGAGAGGGAAGGGGGAGGGTTATGGAACAGATAAGAGATAATTGCCTGCCTTTGACTCTTCTATTGATGTGAAAATAGGATTGGAATTACTCACTCTGGTTGAAAGGTTAGTTGAAGGTTATTACGGGAAAATTGTTATTCATACTTTTATTTTTTTTTTAGGTTTTTTTTTCCCCCCTCCCTCCCTCCCCACGCTGCTGGATAGCCCTGAAAGATTAAATTCAGAGTGCATAATGACCCATCACAACGGACAATGGTGGGAATAATCTCCAGAGACTCCAGATAACAGAACAGAGACTTCTTTGAATAATTCATGGCTCAACAGACACCCCTCAGCTCACAGATTACATGGGAGTTTTCATTAGAAAGGAGATCATTTAGAGGAGCTTTCAAAAAGAGCCGGGGTTTTGGGGTGGTTTTGTTGTTGTTTGGGTGGGGATTTTGATTTCGTTGGGGTTGTGGGTGGTTGGGTTGTGTTGTTTTTTTTTTTTTCCACGGAAGTGGAGTTCCCATCAGCATTGCTGCAGGTTTGTTTATGCTTTAATAAATCGACTTCTCCTCCTGACCTTCATGCCATGGGAACAGAACGCCAAGGGATAAAGCAAGTCATTGTTTGTGACAGTTCCTCCTCACCCCCGTCCTGCTGATCCAGCATCGCTTTCCTATTCTGCCTCACACTTGACTGCCTCCAACACACGCAGGATGGAGGAGAAGCCTCCCCTCCTCGCTAAGGAGGATGCTCAGGACATCCTGGACCACCCGCTGCTGGCCGAGGAGTCTCCAGAAAGGGACCCAAGCTCTCGGGGCTGATGTTTCCCAACCTTTTCTTGCTGCTCAGCTCTCTCAAGCCAGTGTTGAAATCAGAAGCTGGCACGGGCTAATCTTTTCATTTCATCTCCTGGAATAGCTATTAGGCTTTAAAAGCTGATTGTTTGTTAAAAGCATGTGTTTATTAACAGGTTTAAGGAGGACCTGATAGACATCTACTGCCTTGTTGGGAGCTGCCACAAACGTATCTTCAAGAAGTAATTGATATTTAGTAAACATATCCTCGTTATCTGCTCCCATCTAAATTAAATCACGGAATCATTAAGGTTGGAAGAGACCTCCAAGATCCTCAAGTTCAACCAGCAACCTATCCTCACCGTCCCACCAAACCGTGTGCCTCAGCACCACATCTCTCTGCTCCTAACCCCCTCCAGGGGCGGTGACTCCATCACTGCCTTGGGCAGCCTGGACCAACTCCTTCAATAGTAAAGCTATGGACTTGTTTTAGGTGACAACTTTTCCCACGAGGAGGAGCGATTGAGGTGTCCCCTGGATGGGGACTCGAGGGTTTGATCCCCGATTTTGGGCTGGGAGCAAGGCTAGGATCAGGGGGATGAGCTGCAGGTTGTTGGGGAGGAGGGGATGTGGGAAACAGAGCGATGGCAACAGCATCCTGCTGCTTCATCTTTTCCAGGCTTTGCTGCCTCCATCCTGGCTCGGAAGGCAAGGATTTAACCACTCCCTTACACGGCAGCAGTGAGGGGAGTGGAGAGACGTTAATTACCCGGGGAGGGGGCGGAGGGGAGTGAGGGGGGGGGGGGAAGGAAGATCAAGCAAATATTTGGGAGGTGATTCATTGCCAGCGTAGCTGAGCCATGCAGCCAGCAGCGTTCCTCGGGGAAAGAGCGTCAGGCAGGCAGCTCGGGGAAATATTTACCTTCTCCCATCAGGTGGATTTGTTAGCATGACCCAGAGTAAACGCTGAGGACGGTAACTGCGGCGCAGGAGGCCGTCACGTGCCGCCGCCGCCGCCGGCTCTCGCCTCCCACGCTGTTGACTGAGCGCGGTTGGACGCACGCAAGGGAAAAAGCTTCTGACCGAAACCCAAGTGTTCCGAAGGGGAGAAGGAGTCACTGTGCTGCCATCGACAGCATTCCCCTGGGTTTCTTCTGGCTTTGCCAAGAGGAGCAGGCTCGGGTTTGAACTCGGCAGGAAACTCTCTTCTCCTTATCTCGCAGAAGATGTTGGCTCTAATTGTCACCTTCCTGCAGCCCAAAGGTTGGAGATGGGGGAAATGCTTTTCCTAGAGGTCCCACAGACATAGCAACAGCTCCCTGGGGCAGGTCCTCCTGCTGTGTGGCACAGGAGGGTCAGTATTTTGCTCACAGCTGGAAGTATCCCATGCTTTGCCTTCGTTTTGATGCCAATTCTCTGACTGCAGAGTGTGGTGGGGGAGAGTAGCCCTCCTCCAGGGGTCTCAGTCAAGTCTGGGTCTCCCCCAGCTCATAGACTCATTGATTTGTTTTGGCTGGAAGAGACCTTGAAGGTCATGGAGTCCAACTGTTAACCAGCATTGCCAGGTCACCACCAAACCATAGCCCTCAGCACCACATCTCCAGGGCTTGGAAACTCCTCCAGGGATGATGGTGACTCCACCACTGCCCTGGGCAGCCTGGGCCAAGCCTTCACAACCCTTTCCAGGAAGAAATTCTTTCTCGTGGCCAACCTGAACCTGCCCTGGTGCAACTTGAGGCTGTTTCCTCTTCTCCTAGCACTTCTTCCTTGGGAGAAGAGCCTAAGCCCCACCTGGCTCCAGCCTCCTCTCAGGGAGTTGCAGAGATTGAGAAGGTCTCCCCTGAGCCTCCTCTTCTCCAGGCTAACCAACCCAGTTCCCTCAGCTGCTCCTCACAGGATTTGGGTCATACTGGTGGAAAGCCCTGAGGCAGTGTGTGACTCCCTCAAGCCCTTTCCCAGCCTCCCACCTCTGGAGGTAAGAGTTGAGTCTTCAAGCATCCTGAAGTTCTGCACTGTGCAGCTGCTGCCCCAGTGGGTTCCTGTCTGGTGGCACCTAGCATTGCTGGTTTTCATCAGGTCCCCCTGGCTCTTCTTGTCCCTGCTTGCAGAGGCTAACCTGATTTCTGTCCCTAGCTGGCTTGGCCAGGTGAACAGCAGCTCATGGTGAGGTGAGATACTTGGGTTTATCTTCTCCATGGACAAAGAAAATCCTGGCAAAAGGATTAAGGGCAGCCAGGAGGAAGTGTGGAACTGAAGAGGTTTCTCAAGCCCTATCCCATCCAGCTGAGAAGGATTTATTCCCTGGGGGAAGTGGAGCAGGTACAGAGATGTTCTTCTCACCCCTCTAGGTATAAGGAGTTGTTATAAGTAATCCTTGAGTCTAAAGGATGTGAATGAGGACTTTGATAGGTTTAACATGAAACTAAAGCCTCTTCTTCCTCTAAAGCTTGTGTCAATAAATCATTTTTCAATTATAAGCTGAAATTATCAGCTAAGCATGTCTAAATGATCTCTGGAGTGATTGCTGCCTTCAGAGCATCGTGAAGGAGGGCTAAGAAGAGTTGAGCTTCCTTGGAAACCTTTATCTTCTTTTCCCAGCTCCTGGAAGACTAACCACTCAATGGAGCATGTGACAGATGGGAGAGGATCCCATCCCCTGAAGGATGGACTCTGAACATCTGTACCCCAAGGTCATGGCTCAGTCCCACCTCTGATGGACCAGGGGTTTGCTGTAGTGCTGCCTGCAAGGATGAGCCTGCAGACCAGGACTTCTCTTGGTGCAGTTCAGCAGTGATCAGGGATCCTGGAAGGCCCCTTGAGGTTGGCAGTGTATGTTGGTGGTGGAGTGGTCACCAGGGAGGAGGTCTGGCTGGGTCACAGCTCCCATTTGAAGCTGAGCATCCTAATTCTTACCTCCAGAAACACCTTTCTGTTGTCTGCACTCCATGATCCAAGGCAGGATCCTGCTGGTTCTTCAGGGAATCCCCAAAGCCTGGAGAAGGAGGTGTGGAAAATAGTTGTGCAGGATGTTGCTGCATTAGGTTAGTGGTGATGGAGCTGGAGAAGTGCATGCAGAGCATTATCTGTTCTGGCACCTAGGGCAGGTATGAGACAGAAATAATCCAGATCATTTTCTGGTGCATTTTCTGTTCCCAGTGAAGAGGCTGACCTGTGGATTGATGCTGGAGACCCTGTGCAGGCTGACAGGTCTCTTCTCCTGCAAAGGAGGAGTGTGTGTCTGTGTTTTAAGAGGTCTGGAGATCTTGAGATGGGAGCGCTATGGGTATTCAGTGACAACCCCTCCTCAGCTCCTCTCTGAGCTCAGAGCCTCTGAAGTCTCACTTTCTTCTGCCCTGATTTAATCTCATTTCCTGGGTTCCATGACAACACAACCACCAGAAGACCTCTCTCTCTCCAAACCTTATTGAATTAGGTGCAGGGAGATGGGACTGGCTCAGCCCCCCAACCACATTAACCTGCCTGTGCTCTGAAGGTCACAGGCAAGAATGAAGCAGAGTTTCAGCAGAACATCATTTTGCAGAGAGCACTGTGCAGTGCCTTTCCTTTTTCTGTCATGTAACATAACCCACCAGCTTTCCAGACTGCCCTGGAAAGAGATTTCTTCTCTCCTTCCATGCAAGAAAAAAAGGCAGGAGGACTGGAGCCAACCCAAGCCCCTTCCCAGGGGTCTGGGGCTGGTGAGCACAGCTCTGGAGCAGGGTGCTTGAGCCCCAAGTACACTGCAGCTGGAAGGACAGCCCAGCTTGGTCACTGCCAGTTTATTCCATCTGGTAAGCAGCCCTCAGTTGCTGCAGGCAGAGATGAGAAACTGCCCCTCTGAAGAAGCTGGGAGCATCCTGGTTTCTTTCCTCACCCATGAATGTTTGGAAAGGTGCTAGCACCTGGGGAGGAATGGCCAGGATGGCTAATAAAAGGATGGAGAAGAGCAGGAGCAGGAAGGGTGGTGGATCCAGGGGGGCTGGTGTTGGTTTTTCTGGCTCTGCTTCCCTTTCAGCTCCTGGGTGTCTGCCAGCCAACAGGCTCACAGGTTTCCATGTCAGGGTGGTGATGGGGCCAGCTCAGCCCAGCCTGGCTTCTGAGGATGAGACATGTCCAGGCTGAGCAGGATGCTCTGCTTTCCACTGCAGCTCCAGCACCAGGGCAGGAAGTTGCTCCAGGTTTGCATTCATGGGGAGCTTAGGTCCCCTCCCAGCCCAGCTTCATCCATTCATGGGGAGCTTAGATCCCCTCCCAGCCCAGCTCCATCCTGGCTGAGCTCTGAATGCCTCTGCCCCAGCCTGGTTAAACGTTTTTGTCTGTGCTTAATGATGTGGCTGCAAATTTACTCTTGAGGAGAAGCTGTAAATAATGTTGGGCTTTTAGGAAAAGAAAAGCCTTTTGAAGGGGATGTTGTTAACCCTGAGCCTTCCAGAGGTGCTGGTCACCTTTGAATGGTGCAGGGGCATCATTGGCAGCTTAGCATCCACAGGATGGTGCCTGTGTGGTGCCTGCAGCCTGGGAAAGCTGNCCTTTGAATGGTGCAGGGGCATCATTGGCAGCTTAGCACCCACAGGATGGTGCCTGCAGCCTGGGAAAGCTCCAGTGTCCTTCACACCCTGGCACTGAGCAGGACATGCACGTCCTGGAGCTGTTTGCCCTTTCATCTGGGCTGCAGTCCCCTGCTCATACTCCCTTCAGTGAAAAACATCCCAGTGCTCCCAGTTTGGCTGCCAGAGTGGGGACAGTGGGAGGAGGAGCTGCAGGGAGCTGGGAGGGATGGAGAGAGCTGAGAGCATGCATGGAGTTAGGAGATATACAGACCTGGGAGGGTCTATGGAGCTGGGGGAGATGCACAGAGCTGGGAGGATGTATGGGGCTGAGGGGGTGCACAGAGCTGGGAGATGGGCAGAGCTGAGGGGAGTGCATGGAGCTGGGAGATGCACAGGGCTGGTCCCATCCAACCCCCACCATGCTGGGATTCTGTGAAGGTAAAATACTGATGGGGATTTGGGGACCACCAGCAGAGTGTGCAAAGCAAGCACAGAGCAAGCAGGCTGCCAATGCTGCCCATTAGCACTGTGGGGCTGCAGGAGGGCTCCTGGTCCTCCCCTCCCTGGGGGAAGCTGCTGTGTCCTCGCCTCTGGGAGGGAGACAATGTTTTGTTCCCTGACCTACAGCCAGTTAGACTCTGAACTGAAGTGGTATTTAATTAAGAAGTGCTAAGGTTTCCACTCCAGCCTTTGTTTACCCTCTGGTATAACAAGGAGAAGGAGTTGGGGTTGTTTGGTTTGGGTTTTTTTTTCCCTCCACTGTTTACTCTTCTCCTTGTTGCTACCAGACCAAACCTGGACCCAGGGAGCCTTCAGTGTCAGCATCCAAATATGTGCTTTTTATGCACAGGGGATGCAAATCCTAGGTAATTTATTGTATCAAACTCTTTTTATTGCAGTTCCCAGCTCTCCTAGGTACCAGCTGTGATCAGAATCACTTGGATGGCAAAGTGCTGTTGACAAAATTGTTCCCAGAGGCACGGAGGCACAGATGCACATCTCCCCTCCTGCCAAAATGTAAGGTATGGGGAGGATGAAGGCGGTGATGTAGCCTCAGGAGACATCCAGGGGTCATCTGGGGACAGAAAACCTCTAGCAAAGTGACTGCTTCCATGCAGGATCTGTGGGAGAAGTGTTCAGACTGCAGGAGACAGCACCAGCACCTGGCTGGCTGCTCTGCTATGGGATGGAGCCATGCTGGGCTCTGTTTTTGCCCAGCTCGTGGGGTGAGAAGGGTGATGCTGGACCCAGGGAACAGCTAAGCCCAAGCCTTGAGGGAGAAAGGCTGATTTAGGAAGAGCTTTCCTTTTAATTTCTTATTCTGGAGCCTTGCTTGCCTGTGGGGCATCTTACAAGCATGGCACCTTCCATGTTCAGGCCAGGAAGGTTGGTGGGCACCAGAGCACTCAGAGCCAACCAAGCTGGTGGAGGGAGTGGTGGTGGGGAGGAGCACAGGAGATGGGGCTGGCATCCAGAGGGGTTTTGGCTCATGTGTGGAAGGGAACCTGGCAGGAAAAAGGTTGGAGGGTCTGCTTCAAAGGAGGAAGCTCCTGGAGTTGGTGTTTGGAGGTTTGGCTCAGCCCTTTGCAGGGAGATGGGCTGTCAGCCACCCCTCAGCCTTGCAGAAATGGGAGAGGAGGTGGTGTGCCACCAGCCAGCACCCAGAGGGACCCTGGGGTGGGAGGACAGGTGGCTGCAGGGTGGCCCTGAGTGTGCAGATGGAAGTATGGGAGTGGAGCAGAGCTCACAGGACATCCCCCCAGGGACCTGCTGGCCTTGCAGGCAGATGAGTGCCTGGCTGCAGGGTCTTAAAAGGTCCTGCATTTCTGGAGATGCCCCTGCTGGCAGCATGGGGTTGCATGCTCTCAGCACTGCCTGCACCAGCAGCAGCCCCCTCCACCATCCCGTGGCTCTAGAGTGGCTGGGGGTGGCCAACTAGCACAGCTCTTCTCCCTAGCCCATCCCACCCCTCCACGCCTCTCCCCAGCCTCATTCCTCCATGGCTCCCCCCCCCCAGCCTGGCACGGCTGCTGTGCTAGATCAGGGGTGGGAATGTGCTGACAGCTGAGCTGGGGGAGGAGGAGTTAACAAGCAGGGAAAATAGGAGATAAATAGCAAAAGACTGCTTCAGCCCATTCATCCTGGAGCCTTACTAAATGTACCATGAATGATTCCTCACAGAGCTGAGCTGTGTGTACACTTGCTCGATGGCACTGCAGTGAATTGCTCCTTTAGTAAATCTGTCATGTGTGCAGAGACTGGATGGCTTCTTGCTTCTGATGGAAGAGCTTTACCTCTCCTCAGGTTGGTTCTGTCTTGCCAGGGGACAAATCCAGTTCCAGGGAGTTGTGCTGAGTGCCTGGTGCTGGCATGGCTGTGGGCAGCCACATAACCCCTGAATCCCAGCATGATGAGGGCTGAAAGGGAGCTCTGGGGATCACCCAGCCCAACCCCCTGCTCCAGCAGGGGCACCCACAGCAGCTTGCCCAGGGTCACCTCCAGCTGCCTTGGCAATCTCTCCACACAAGGAGACTCCACAGCCTCTCTGCAAAGCCTGGGCCAGGGCTCCAACACCCTCACACCAAACAAGCTTCTCCTCCTGCTCAGCTGCAACCTCCTGGCTTCCAGTTGGTGCCCAGTGCCCCTTGGCCTGTCCCTGGGCACCACTGAGCAGAGTCTGGCCCCAGCCTCTTGCCCCCAGCCTTCAGCTCTTGCTCCCCTCTGGGGCTGCTCTTCTCCAGGCTCAGGAGCCCCAGGGCTCTCAGCCTTTCCTCCTGCCAGAGATTCTCCAGTGCCCTCAGCATCTCCCTAGCCTCTGCTGGACTCTCTGCAGCAGTTCCTTGTCTCTCTTGTCCAGTCCTGGACTGCCCAGGACACAGACCAATGCATGTCCAATGCATGCCTGTGCAACACATGCACCTAAAGTGTCCTAAAGCTGAATCCAACACAGGCTCCAGTGTGGGAACCCACACATGCACCCTGCACATGTCCTGCTCCTGCTAAGGTCTAACAGAGCCCAGCTCATGCATCCACCACGTGTTCTGTACCTACATCCACACAGGGTCCAGCACAAGGTCCACCACTTGCATCCAACAGGGAACCCTTGGCATGCTCCCATCCAACAAAGCCATTCCCAGCTCCTCCATGGGGGTCACCACATGGGTACTGTTGTCACCCCCCCAACCTTTCAATGCCCTGATTTCCTCCTTGGCTGCTGCAGGAGGAAGATTTCTTATTTCTGGCAGGGTCAGCAGGAGTGTAAATGCATTAGTGAGGCTCCTGGAGGGATGATGCTGTTAGAACAGAAACTCTTCCTGCTATTTGTAGGATGAGATTTGCTTGGAGGGCTGCTAGCAGCCAGCACTTGGCTGAGTGTTTGCATCCTTCACTCCCAGGCCATGGGACAGGACAGATGTATTTTCTAAAGGATACTTTCTTTGCCATAAACCCCACAATTGATTGCAGCAGTGACAGAAGCACTGATGGAAAAGGGCAAGGAAATATTTCCAAATGGTTTATCTGGCAGCTGTAAATTTCATCTCATGTAGCTTATTGACCTCTAATTGTTTCCAGTAGTAGCAGGAGACAGGAAGATCAATAGGGTTGGGGAGATGGTTAATGTCCTCCTGGTGCATTTAACTGTAGTTAGAAAATACTGGAATTCATCTTCCTGTGGATTTTTTTTCTTTTAGCAGGTTTGTAATTGAAATGCTGGAGCCTGACTTGGGCTTCTCCATGTGTGTAAAGGAGTAATTCATCTGCTTGTGCCTTCTCATCCCCAAATCCCAGCATGATGGATGCTGGAAGGGACCTCTGGGGGTCATCCAGTCCAACCCCCTGCTCCAGCAGGGGCACCCACAGCAGCTTGCCCAGGCTCACCTCCAGCTGCCTTGGCAATCTCTCCACACAAGGAGACTCCACAGCCTCTCTGCAAAGCCTGGGCCAGGGCTCCAACACCCTCACACCAAACAAGCTTCTCCTCCTGCTCAGCTGCAACCTCCTGGCTTCCAGTTGGTGCCTGTAGCAGAGGGGCACAGGCAGGAACTGGGAATCACTCCAGGTCTGCAACCATGACAAGGGAACTCTTCATGCTGTCCCCACCTCTGCCAGGTCTTACAGACATTCCCACCACCTTGGGATGGAGAAGGGACTCATGACCAGGGAGTGCAGGGCCAGGCCAAGGGCTGATGGCTTGAAACTGAAAGAGGAGATTGAGACTGGAGAGAAGGAAGAAATTGCTTCTGTTGAGGGTGGTGAGAGCCTGTCCCAGGTTGCCCAGAGAGGTGGAAGATGTCCCATCCCTGGAACCATTCCATCTCAGGTTGGACCTTGGAAGCTCTGAGCAACCTGCTCTAGTTGGAGATGTCCCTGCTGGCTGCAGGAGGTTGGTCTAGATGACCTTGGAAGGTCTCTTCCCACCCATACCAGTTTGGGATTCTATGAAAGCTTGAGCAAAAAAGGAAGGCAAGGGGAGCAGTAGTGTAGCCAAGTGCTGAACTGAGATGTGGGAGAGGATCTAGGCATGAAGAGTGTGGGATGCATGAAAGAAGACATTGGGAAAGGCCCTGGAGTGTCAGGGGTGGGCAGCTGGCACTATAGGATGGAGATGGATTCTCCTGCAAAGGGAGGTGGAAAGGAACCAGCCTGCTGAGGCACCCAGTGACACCTTCACCCCTGGGAAGAAGCAGGATGCTTTAGGTGACCCCACAACCTATCTTGGACTAGGTGGCCCTCAACCAGCCATTCCCCTTGCTGGGCCAGCTGGGAGGCCACCAGCAGTCCTCTGGCCCCTGGCAGGACCAGACACTGATGTCAGTCTCCAGGGGGGAGCAGCAATGCCACCACCTCCAGGTCCAAAGCCACAGTGATGGCAGGAGTTCAGGTGACAAGGAGGGTGGCTTGTTTGTCTGCCTGGTGAGGCCCAGGCAGCTCCTGAGCTCTGCCTGTCCCCATGAATGATGGCAGAGCAGTAATCACTCATCAGGGTGCTCAGCACTAATTGCTGGCAGGGTGCCAGGTGCCTCTTTTTCTCCTCTCAACAAAAACATTTCTGCATGGGAGATTTAATGCCAGGTATCAAGCCTATCATTGTAAATTTACCACTAATTAAGCCTCATCACCATAATTAAATGGCTGTGCTGGAGTCACAATGTGAATCCAAATCCCATTTCCACCCTGCCAGTGCTGCCCTTTCCTTGGGTGTTAAGCTACCAAGGTTTTTTTCCTTCTTGGTTTCAGGAGAAGTGCTGAGAAGGTCTGGAGATCACCAAGATTTCATGGTGAGTTCTTCTTTTGTCTTGGGACCTCTGAGTTTGGTCTCAATCTGGCTGAGGTGTGGCCCATGGGACAGATCTGCTCCTCCCCAGCAGCCCTTGGGCTGGGTGCATGTTCATTCCTCACCACTGGGGTTTATTGTTCATTGTTGGGGTTCTTGTTTCTAATCAGAGTGGCTGGTGGACCTCTTGCACCATAGATAACTTGGTCATGAATAATGGATGGTGTGTCCATGGGGTTGGGATTGGGGTGGGAGGGGAGCAGGGGGAATCTGCCCCCAGCACATGGCACTGCAGATGTTCAGCTTCCCATTGTGCAGAGCTTGTCAAAGCCAGGGCCCAGAGAGGACCCTGGGTGGGTGGGCATCATCCCTTGACACACCATCTGCTCCCATCCCATCCCATCCCATCCCATCTGGAAGTGTTCCTCCAGTGAACTGTGGTAGAGAGGCTTGGGGTTGGTTTATTCCTGCAGCTGGTTGATGCCTGAGGAGCTCTGCCTCTGGTGTCCTGGTCTGAGCTGGAGCAGAACTAATTCTGTTCAGGGATTTGACTTCTCAGCTCAGTTTCTTCTCAGGAATGTCACCTCCTGAAGCTCACTGAATGTTCTGACAGATAGTGCCTGCTGCTAGCAGTGGCAACACTTGCTGTGGAGAGATACTCCCAGGACTGAGGATGGTGAGAGCCTGTGCCAGGTTGGCCAGAGAGGTGGGAGATGTCCCATCCCTAGAACCATCCCAGCTCAGGTTGGACCTTGGGGCTGTGAGCAACCTGCTCTAGCTGCAGATGTCCCTGCTGGCTGCAGGGAGGTTGGGCTAGATGATGATCCCTTCCAACCCAACCCAGCCCATGATTCTACAGGCATACAGAGAGGCTCTAGCTTACTCTTGGTCCCATGGAGACCAAGGGCACTGCTCAACCTTGTGTCCCATGTTGGGCTGCAGGAGGTCATAGGTGACACCTGCAGGGAGGAGGGGACAGGAGAGGTGACCCTGAACTGACCAACAAGGGATTCCAGCCCAGGGACATCATAGTCAGTGTCAAGCTGAGGGAGCAGGAGGGCCAAGCTCTTCTTCCATGGCCAGTGTCAGAGGAAGACTTTGTTCTGCCTTTGATCCTGATCTGTGAGGGCCATGGGTTGGTGGTGACCTGGCAGTGCTGGTTAAGGGTTTGGTGGTGCCCTGGCAGTGCTGGTTAAGGGTTGGACTCCCTGATCTTCAAGGTTTCTTCCAACCCAAATGATTCTGTGTTTCCAAATGAAGTTCCCTCTCCTGCTGACTCCTGCCTGGGACATTCTCAGTGCCTGCCCCCAGGGATGGAATTGCCATCAAGGGTTAGGTTTGCTATTGGTTATTTGTGGTTTGTTTGTGATTTTTGTGTCTCTTTCTGTCCATTAGTTGTATCTGTTTCATGTCATTGTTATTATTTTCATTGACCTTGGCTTAGTTTTCTTTCCCAAACCATGTCTCTTGCCCTCAGTCCCCTCCTCTTCCCTTTGGGAATGCACAGGGTTAACAGAGCATCTGGCACTTGTCTCACAGCCACCCTAGCCCCAACCCTGGACATCTGGTCTCTCCTGTTTGTTCTTTGTCCTTTCCTTGGAGAAGCTCTGCTTGGACTTTCTGCCCCATTCTCAGAGCCATGGCTGAGCAGGGGCTCTGGGGGTGCTCTGGCTGGAGGCTCCAGTTCTCCAGCCTCTGCTGAGGCTGCAGTTTCTTGGAGGAACACACATCCCTGTGCCTAGGACTGCTTTCTGCCAGCCTTAGACAGTGTCCTTCAACACCTCCCACCTGTGATGGGTGCTGGGGAACCCCAAGGTTTGTGGGAAGCCTGTGTTTGGTAGGGAGCAGCTCCTCTACCTTGCTGTGCCCATCAGCAAGCTCCTCCATCATTGCTCCACACCCCTGCTGGGGCTGGTTACCTGCACAGGGTGGAGCTCCTGTCCCTCACATGTCTCCTCCGTTGCCCTGGGGGGTAGGAGACTTTTTCCCACCCCAGAAACCCTCCGTGCTTAAGGGCTGCTGATCCTCTGGGATGTACAGGGAAAACCATAGAATCATGGACTTGTTTGGGTTGGAAGAGACCTTCCAAGGTCACCTACTCCAACCCCCTGCAGCCAGCAGGGACATCTGCAACTAGAGCAGGTTGCTCCCAGCCCCAGGGTCCAACCTGAGCTGGGATGGTTCCAGGGATGGGACATCTCCCATCTCTCTGGGCAACCTGGGAGAAACTCAGAGGCTATAAACCAACAGTGGTGCGTGGGCAGAGCTTCCTCCACCATCACACCCCTTCTCTTGAGGAGCAGAGCAGGATGCTGTGTTTCACAGTGATCCCCAAATCCCAGCATGGTGAGGTTTGGAAGGGACCTGTGGAGATCAACTAGTCCAAGCCCCCTGCTCCAGCAGAGCCAGGTTGCCCAAATGGGGTTGGAATCTCTCCACACAAGGAGACTCCACAGCCTCTCTGCAAAGCCTGGGCCAGGGCTCCAACACCCTCACACCAAACAAGCTTCTCCTCCTGCTCAGCTGCAACCTCCTGGCTTCCAGTGTGTGCCCAGTGCCCCTTGGCCTGGCCCTGGGCTCCATCTCTTGTCTTTATTCTTTTACCACAGGAAGGGCTGGGTATTTGCTGTCCCATGGTGCTTATTCAAAGAGGCAACCTGGCACCAGGCTCTGACAAGGAGGTTGACAGGGTGAAAGGAGAAGGAGAAGGAGGGAGGTTGGCCAGGGGTGGCCATGCATTATTTACTGCTGCTCTCACATGTGTGGTCTCAGCCAGGTCTCCGATGCAGCATAATGGGTTGCAAAGCTCCTTTGTGTGCTCCCTGTGGCCACCACTCCTCTATTCTCCACCAGAGTCATTCAAGTAAACCCTGGGCAATGCTCTGCACAAGCTGATTAACCTTTTCTTTCCCAGGAACTGCCTCATTTTCCCTCCCAGCGTGGTGTCCCTCACCCTGTCCCCTTAGCCCTCCCTGCTGAGGGGTTTGGTGCATTGGCCAGGGCAGGGGGTTGGGAGGAGGGGGCTTGGGTACCCAGAGCTGGGGTCTCTGCAGCAGATTGGCTCCACCACTGTGCCCTCTGATCCCAGGTAAAGTCCTCAGTGCCTGCTGAATGGCAGTGCTGCTAGTGGTGGCAGTGGTGGTGATGGTGCCAGTGGTGGTGGTGGTGGAGGTCAGTGGTGCCTGTGGTGGTGGTGGGGATGGCAGCAGTGGTGGTGGAGGTGATGGTGGCAGTGGTGGTGTGGGACCAAATGAGTTGGAGGCAGGTAGCAGGAGCAGATCTGGACAGATTCAGTATCCTGCTGCTGCAGGACTGAGATCTTCCAGGCTACACCTTGGGAGGTTGGGCTTAAATCAGATGGAAGAGCCAACTATTTAACCTTCCTCCTGCCTCAGGCTCCAGGCATAAAGAGAAGGGAGGTGGGAGTTATGGGAGGTGTAGGAGGGCATGAAATGAGCCAGGGTTTGGGGGTGAACATGATCTTGTGTGTTGCATGTGCAGCCCAAACGTGGGTGACCTCTCTTCAGCCTGAGACCTTCCTGTGCCCAAGGAGCTTGTGGTAACCAACAGCTGCAAAGTGCTGCCCATCTACCTCCTTCATCCTGCAGCAGGAAAGTTGTGTTTGCCTAGCCCAGGGAAGATGTAGTTGGGGTTTTGTAGGCCAAAAAAAAAACCAGAAAGGAGAAAAGAGGTGTTGGTTTTGTGCAGAGAGCTGCCTGTAATTGTGCCTGTGAAGGTAGATGTTCTGCAAGCCCCCAGGGGAAACAGCCCCTCCAGGGCCATAAATAATTCAGCTGCTCTGACACAGTCTGTGAGCATGTCAACAGAGTTCCTCTGCTGCAGCTAAACCTATTGATCCTTCTTTGGTTTGCATCTCAGAGATGGAGCTTCCTGCCAGCACCTTTCCCACAGCACCAGAGGAGTAACTCAGCAGCCTCCACCTCCCAGCAGGGGAGCTTCACAGCAGCTTTGGGCCAGCATCCTAAGAAGCACCCAGTGGCACCTGCTGCCCTCTGTTCCTCAGGGCCATGCTGCTGAAGTCCTGCAGCATCTCTCCTCTTAACTGTGGGATGAATAATTAACTCTGCTGGCTAATCACTCTGGTATGTTGCACACTGGAAGGAAGCACTTCTGCTCCCTAGCAAAAGCAAACCATTACAGCACTATCCCCTGGGCCCCCTGGGACAAGCAGAGCTCAAGGCTCTGTGGCTTCTTGGGGGCTGCAGCATCCTTCAGCATCTTCCAAGCACCACAGCATCCTCCTGCCACCATGACAGCATCCTCCTCCTCCTCCTCTTCCTCCTTCTCCATGGCAGCATCTTCCAACTAGGACAGCATCCTCCTGCCCCAGAGGTAACCTCCCACCCTTCCTACCCTAGCAGTCTCCTCCCACTTCTGGATCCAATCTTTACTGGCTGCAAGTTTCTCTGCAGAGCCCTGAGAGGTGGAAGAGCTGCTGCAGCCATGGGGAACTTTGTTTTCTGGCCATGATGCAACCCCCAGGGTAACAACATCCCACTGCAGCTACACCAGGGATCCCTCCTGAGCCCCCAGCAGCTCTCACCAGCCACACTCCAGGGGTGCTTTTTGGAAGGAGTTTCAATTTAGGCTTGAAATGCCACAGAAAAGGGAGGAAAACAGTGAAAAATCATCCTCTTTTCTCTGGTTTCCTTCAGGGCCATGGCTACACCATTTCCCAGGAGGGTTTGCTCTGTTGGAGATCACATCCTTCCCTCTGGAACAGAGCTCACAGGACCTCTTCTCCACCCCCAGGAGGGTTATCCTCGAGTCATTCCACGATAGCTCTTCTGGCACCATGATCCTCCTGCTTGTTGAACACTCTGAAAAGATTCCAATGCTTCAAATGGATTAAGCAGTTGCTTTTGCTTTTGACTTGGATTCATTTCTTCCTTTTTTTTTCCCCTCTCCCTGTGAACATATAAACCATTTCCTTTCTCCCCCCCCCCATAACTTGCCTTTCCAAATCCTCCAGCAAACAGAGCAGTTTGTCTTTGTGTTTGCTAATTTCAAAACAAATATTTGCCTGCCAAGCAAATCGAGTCTCTTAGGGATGTGCTATTAATAGGATAATTAGGCAGCCTGTAATGAAAAGGATTGCTGGTAATTATGGCAAGATTTGTTTTGGCATTTGAAGGCAGAAAAGGGGAGGTGGAAATGCTAAAATCTACCTTAGAGTTAATTAGTGCTATTAGAATACACCTGAAAAAATAGGGCAGCTAATGAACACTTGGGTTCAGCTTTAAAGAGGCCTTGCAAAGGGTTTTTAATGGGAGATAGGAAGAAAAGAAAACAGCAGCCTCTTCCTTTCAGCTCTCCACAGAGGATTTGGGGTGGGATGAAACATTGCTGGGCAACCCCTGGAGCAGCCTCAGGGATTCCAGGGGTCACTTCCCAGCCCTGGGTGCAGGCTGGGGATGTTCTCACAGAATCCCAGCATGTTGGGGTTGGAAGGGACCTCTGGGGTCATCCAGCCCAACCCCCCTGCTCCAGCAGGGGCACACACAGCAGCTTGCCCAGGGTCACCTCCAGCTGCCTTGGCAATCTCTCCACACAAGGAGACTCCACAGCCTCTCTGCAAAGCCTGGGCCAGGGCTCCAACACCCTCACACCAAACAAGCTTCTCCTCCTGCTCAGCTGCAGCCTCCTGGCTTCCAGTTGGTGCCCAGTGCCCCTTGGCCTGGCCCTGGGCACCACTGAGCAGAGTCTGGCCCCAGCCTCTTGCCCCCAGCCTTTAGCTCTTGCTCAGCATGGAGCAGCTCCCCTGTGGGGCTGCTCTTCTCCAGGCTCAGCAGCCCCAGGGCTCTCAGCCTTTCCTCCTGCCAGAGCTGCTCCAGTGCCCTCAGCATCTTCCCAGCCTCTGCTGGACTCTCTGCAGCAGTTCCTTGTCTCTCTGGAACTGGGGAGCCCAGAGCTGACCCCAGCTCTGCCTAGGCAGAGTGGAGAGGAGGGAGAACCTCTCTCCATCTGCTGCTCACACTTTGCTGGGGGCCATTGGCCTTTTCAGCCATGAGGGCACATTGCTGGCTCATGGTGACCTTTTTGTCCACCAGCACGCCTAAATCCTTCTCCACAGAGCTGCTTTCCAGCAGGTCAGCCCCTAACCTGTCCTGCTCCATGGGGTTATTCTTCAGCAGGTGCAGGACCTTACCTTTGCCCTTGGTGAACTTCAGGAGGTTCCTCTCTACCCAACTCTCAGCCTGTCCTGCTCTCAGCAAGTGGCAGCACAGCCTGATGGGGGTCAGCAGCTCCTCCCACCTCTGGATCCCCAGCAGACTGGCTGAGGGCAGTCTCCATCCCTTCCTCCAGCTCATTGATGAAGAAGTTGACCAAGACTGGACCCACAACAGGTTCCTGGGGAACTCTACCATGAGCTACATGTCTCCAGGTAGGCTCTACAGCACTGACCACAACCCTCTAAGCTCTGTCCTCCAGCCAGTTCTCCACCACCTCAGTGCCCACACATCTAATCCACCCTTCCTAAGCTTCCCTAGGAGGATGCTTGGAGACAATCTCAAGAGCCTGGAGAAGGTCATGGTAGACATTGGTGGTTGCTCCAGCATCCCCTTGTGGGGTTTGCCTGAGATGACCATGAGCCTTTATTTCCCAGGGTACCTAAAGCCTTCCCTTTGCTGACAGCTCCACTTGAGGTGCATTGGTTGCTGCCTAAAAAAACCCCACCCAACAAAACCCCAAAACCTCAGTGTTTGGCCTCAAAATGATTAATTAGAAAATTACATTTATATAACCTTCTAATCTGTATTTGTGTGCAGCCAAGGGCAGAGGCAGGGGTAGGGGAATTACATCCAGATTAGCTCTGAGCCAAAGGCAGCCCAGATCTGAGATTATTTTGAGGACAGGAATCATCAAATTGCACCAATACAGGAGGGAGGGGAAAAAAAAGAAGCCAAAATTAGGTGGTTTATTATGGTTTTTTTTTCCCCTCCCCTCTTTAATTCTCCTCTCCCATGAGGAATAATCAAAACCCACCCAAAGGAATGGAGCCAGGCAGTGCCTTTGAGGGGTTACTGGGTAACAGCTCTGGAAAGCAAGAGGTGAGATTAGAGCAAAAGCTTATTTCCAGCTGAACATGGCCTTCAGTTTCCCCAAACAAAATTGCTTTTATTCTTCTCAACATGTGTTCCAAAAAGATTAAAGAGCTGTAAGCTCACACAGCTTAAGAAGAGGATGCATTAGAAGAGTGGCCTGGAACAGCAGAGCCCAACAAGTCCTCCCCTGGCTGGTGGGGGGAGGGAGGAGGATTTGAAATCCTGTTTATTGAATTATAAAGAACCTTAAAGGATCAGGGATATTGAAGTAGGGATTTTAATACTTGGTGGTATTTGGGGAGGGAGTTGGTTGATCACAACAACTCATTTAAAAAGTATTTGGTTGGGGTTTGGGGTTGGTTGGTTTGGAGGTTTGGTTTTGTTGGGAGGGTGGGGGAGAGAGGGTTAATTGGGAGAGAGGTTGTGGTTCTGATTGCTGGGGTGGTTTGGGATCTGGTGGCTCCACAGAGTGGATTTTCCTTGGAATTATCTGGACAAATTAAAGTGGAAGCCTAAAGGCTTTGGGAGATGCTCTAGGAGCTGACAAAGCCCAGCAGCAGCACTGGGGTTTCCTGCTTGGAAGACATGTGGTTAGCTCTAGAATCAGATGCAGCTCAGCACCTGTGTTTGGTGCCCATCAGGGTGGGTTTGAAGTTCCTGATGAGATCTAGGGACAGGCAAACCCCCAGGAGAAAGGAATCAAAGCCTGGAAATTCCACCCCAGCTCTTGGGGGGATGCTGGAGGTGAGGACCCAGCTCTGGGGGGATGCTGGAGCTGAGGACCCAGCTCTTGGGGGGATGCTGAAGGTGAGGACCCAGCTCTGGGGGGATGCCAGAGCCTGAGGCTTCACCTCATCTCCTTGCACCCTCTCCAGCTTCTGTGGTGATGTGTACTGGCAGGAGGAGGATTAGGGAGGGAGTTGGGGGGTTGCTGGGTGGGTGGATTTGTGGTTTCTCAGCAGCCCTGTTGTCTGTGATAACTTATGCTGTTCTGCTCCCTAAGAGGATTGGGCAGATTAAATGAAATCATGAGACATGCTATGCAAATTACATCCCAAATCTGATTTTCTGTTGGGGATTAGGGTTCAAATATTGGGAACTGGAAACTTTTCCCTCCTCTGGTCTAGAGGGTGCACTTTCCAAATGTCTCAGCTCAGACTCCCAGCTGGATCCTTGGTGTTTTTAAGCCCAATGTTTAGCAATCATAATGAAAATAAACCACTTTTCAGATGCTGTGTATGGAGCCTGGCAGCCCTTACACCATCTCCCCTGACCTATCAGTGGGATAATCCTCCTGTGGTGTGCCAGGAGGAGACTTCAACCCACACCAGCATCTCCTGGCTCTCTTTCCACACCTGCTTCATCTCTTGCTTTCAGATATGATCCAAGAGATCCTGGTGTGTGTTGCTCCCAATATCTCTGCCCTCTGGATCCAGTGCTGCCTGTGCTGGCAGCAGATTAGTGCCTCTGCCAACCTCCTCCCCATCCTGGGGCTCCTACAGACACAAGGGAGAGAGAAATCCCCCAGTGCTGCATCCAGGGGATGTGGTACCCAGGGATGTGGGATGGAGGAGATTTGGTACCCGGGGATGCAGGATGGAGGGGGTGTGGTACCCAGGGATGCAGGAGGGAGGGAGTGTTGTGCCCAGGGATGCAGGATGGAGGGGATATGGTACCCAGGGGTGCAGGAGGGAGAGGATTTGTTATCCAGGGATCCCATGAGCTCCCCATTGACCTCAGCTTTCTTCTGAGGATGCCATCAATCTGTCATCACAAGGAGAGGCAGGAGATATAAATCCTCTTCTCCACTGGTATCTCTAGCTTCTCAAGCAGTTTTAGGCTCCAGCTCCTCCTCTCTTCCCCCCAAAAAACAAATGTTTGTTTGACTGTGCATGGAGAAACCAGCTCCTGCAGTAGTTTCCCAGCCTGATCCCCAACACATCTTGGGGAAGCAACACTCAGCATCTCTGCAGCATTGGGATTCATTTATTCAGTGTCTCTGCCACTTAGCGTGACTTAAGCATCCCTAATACTTGCTAGAGGAGATGGTAGCTGTCAGGGAGAACAGCCCTGTGAGCTGTACACCTTCAGCATCCTCCAGAGTGTGTTTCAGAAGCTGACAGTAAATAAATAATCCTGGATGGAGATGCAGAAGTGCTGTTTTCCAGGCAGTAAAGTGTGATGTTCAGCAATCACCTGGCATTTCTCCTCAAGTTGCTGTAATAGCTGGGATCTAATCATCCCAAATACACTGCTGGAGCTGAAAAGCCCCAGGATATTGATGCCTGGGCTGAGGTGTGTTAGGTGCAAGCTGGAGCATCACACTGCTGTGGTTCATCTGGGGTGTTCTTACTCCAGACAAGGAGGGAGCAGCACCATGGCATGGGCTGCAAGACAGGAGGTGGCTCAGCATCCAGTTATCCCATCAGCTCCAACGGCAGCATCCAGGGAAGGGGAAGTGGGAGCTGGAGTTGCTTCAGCTCCAAGTGATGCACGTGGCAGTGATGCTGAAGGCCTTGAGCAGGGCTGTGGCTTTTTGGGTGCCAGTCCTGGGACTGTGGCATCACTCCCTGGGGACAGACTCACAGAATCATTTGGGTTGGGAAAGATTTCAAGGATTAGCCCTTCCCAAAACTCAGGACTGTGACCTTAGGTTTGCCTGTGGCTCAGTGGTGGCACAAGTGGTTTGAGGAGCCATCCTTCCACCTGCCATGCTCCTCCCCATGGCAGCAGCCTGGGCTTTCTCCAGAGTCAGCTTCCAAATGTGCTTTGTCCTGGCTGAAGGAGCAGTGCTGAGCTCAGAGAGAAGCAGGAGCTCCAAGTCCTGGTACCATCAGGGTCCTGCTCCCTTTGGCTCCCACCCCTGGGAGCACTTGCACAGCTTTGGCCACCACCTAACCAGCTCCAGCACAGCTTTGGCCACCACCTAACCAGCTCCAGCACATTTTTGGCCACCACCTAACCAGCTCCAGCTTTTTTTTCCTCTCTACTTATTTTTTAAGTAGGAAAGACCTTCTCTTTCTTTTTTGGGATTCAAATGTAACTGCTTGAATTCAAAGGCTGCCCTAGAGCAGTGTGTGTCCCCCCCCCTGCCCCTCAGACCTGCCCCAGCTCTCCAGCAAAGCCTCTCTCCAAAACCACTTGAAATGAGGCCAGAAAATGACTTTATTGCTGCTTTTGTGAAGTTATGGGGGGCAAAGAGGAGGGGGTGGGGGAGACAGGGAAAGGGCTTTTTATTTTCATGGATTAATGATGGCAAGGGGAACAGAAAGGGGGTAAGTCATAATCATGGGGGTTTGAATGAAACTTCCCAACTTCAAGCCCCTCAGCCTAATGAGATTAAGAGCCTGCATAGCTCCAGACCACATGAAAAGGTCCTGTTGGCTGCTCCATGCCCTTGGGCAACATCCCACCACAGCCTCCCCTCACACCCCCTTAAACAGGACCTTAATGATTACCTCCAAGGGAGGCTTAGATTAATTCCAGAGGGAAAAGCTCACCAGGCAAGAGAGGCAGGGAGCTGATGCTCTGGGGTGGGGTGAAGAGCAGGGTGATGGCTAGGGACTGGGTTAGAGGTTTTACCAGGCTGCCTTTGTCACCAAATTGAGTGGCTGGAGGTGGAGAAAGGTTTGTTGTGCCCAAAGATCTTCTTCTCAAGTCCATGTTGGCTCTGTGTCCTTAGAGATGAAGGTTTGGTGCTTCTGTCACAGAAAGCTGGGAGGGAGAGCCTGCCAAGGAGGGGGTAGGGACAAAGGAGTTCCTAGGGACATGCTTTAGAGGTGACCTAGCAGTGCTGGGTTAATGGTTGGACTTGGTGATCCTAAAGGTCTCTTCCAGCCCAAATGATTCTGTTCTTTCTCTTACCAAGTCATTTAGAATCACAGAATCATTTAGGGTGGAAAAGATCTTTCAGATCCTGGAGTCCAACCCTTAACCAGCACTGCCAGGGCACCACTAACCCGTGGCCCTCAGCACCACATCTCCAGGGCTTTCAATCCCCTCCAGGGGTGATGGTGACTCCACCACTGCCCTGAGCAGCCTGGGCCAGGCCTTCACAACCCTTTCCATGAGGAAATTGTTCCTCATGTCCAACCTGAACCTCCCCTGGCACAACTTGAGGCTGTTTCTTCTTCTCCTATCTCTTCTTTCTTGGGAGAAGAGCCCAAGCCCCACCTGGCTCCGACCTCCTCTCAGGTCATTGGTGATCTGTTGGTGTCCATGATGCAGGCTTCAGGTCCCAGGGGTCCCCTGCAGAAGAGACTCACCTATTTTTTCCCCAACTCTCAGTGGTAGGAGATAAAATCCCACCAGCATTCCTCTCCCAGGAGAGCTGCAGGTCCTGCAGGTCTGCTTACTTCTTCAGTTGGACTTGAGGCTCCTGAAGGCCCTTTCCAACCATGATGATTCCATGATTAATCTCTAGAATTTGCCTCAAAAAATGTATTTTTTTAACCCATATTCAGTGGCAGCAAAGGAGTTTATGCTCTGTGGCTTTTCCTCCCTGTCAAGCAGACTAAGGAGATTATGAGGCTGCAAATCTGATAGGAAAGATTTCTTCTAAAGTCACTGATAAAGCTCAATAACTAATGAGCTCAGTGCCTGAGGCTGCTTCACAGAGAGAGCAGGCTAGGGAAAGAAAGGAAAATATTAAATGGCTGTTACTGAAAGCAAAAATAACCCCAAACTGGGCTGTTTTGCCTCAAAACATTACTGGTGAGGGAAGAGGTGAAGTTCTGCTTGTGGGCAGAGAGAACATTTCCCTTTGCTCTCCTCCACACCTGAATGCCTGGTGGGTTTGGGCTGCAGCTTTACAGCCACTTGCAGGGAGAAGAGTGGGTTGCAAGGGAGAGCCAAGGCTTGGGATGTCCTTGGGAGGCAAGAAGGAGGCTTGCAGAAGTGGCTCTGAGCACAGCCTGCACCTCGCCAGCCGGGCTGCTGGGGCTGTTGCTCTAGGCTGTGTGCTGCTCCTCCACAGCCTGGAGGCAAGGGGAGCAGGGGAAGGGGGAGAAAGAAGAAGAGGAAGAGGAGGGGAAGAAGGAAAAGGAGGAGGAAGAGGGGAAGAAGGAAGAGGAGGAGAAGAAAGGAGGAAGAAGAGGGGAAGAAGGAAGAGGAGGAGAAGGAGAATGAAGAAGAGGAGAAGGAAGGGAAGAAGGAAGAGGAGAAGGAAGAAGAGGGGAAGAAGGAAAAGGAGGAGGAAGGAGAGGAGGGAAAGAAGGAAAAGGAGGAGGAAGAGGGGAAGAAGGAAGAGGAGGAGAAGGAGAATGAAGAAGAGGAGAAGGAGGGGAAGAAGGAAGAGGAGAAGGAAGAAGAGGGGAAGAAGGAAGTGGAAGAGGAGGAGGAAGAGGGGAAGAAGGACAAGGAAGAGGGGAAGAAGGAAGAGGAAGAGGGGAAGAAGGAAAAAGAGGAGGAAGAGGAGAAGAAGGAGGAAAAAGAGGAGGAGAAGGAGGAAGGGTTGCAAGGGCACAGAGGTGAAGCAGAAGCAAGTGGCATCCCTGAGCCCACATCTCCCATGGGAAGGGTGAAAGTGGCTGCAGGATCAGGGCCACCCAGTCTGAACTTGCTGGCCCAGCTAATCAATATTCTCCTTTTTCCCAACCTACAGGAAATGTGGCTGCTGCTTCATTTTTTTTTCTTTCCCCCTCTTTGTTTTTGCTTTATTTTTGGGTGTTTTTTCCCCTTTTAAAGGCTGCATGCATTGCATTTCCTTTTTAACCCAGCCTGCCCCAGGGGATTTATAGCCTCTATCCAGTTTTTATTGTTGATCCAGATCTTTATCTGCCCTGGGCTTCTAACTGACATTTAAATTACACTGCAAACAATGAATCAATATTTATGGATTACTGGGTCCAATCCATTCACCAAAGGACTTGTTATGGGGATTCTGTCTCCAGGCAAACAGGACAATGAGGTCAAGGTCAAGGCTTTGTCTAATGAGCAATAGGCACAGACAGGAGCTGCCAGCCCAATATTGACTGCCTAATAGGAATGCATTTATGTTAGCCATTTAGCCCAATGGATTGAGCCCTTTTGTTAATTTTCTCATTCTTGGCAGGTTTTTTTTTTTCCCTCCTCCCCTGGATAATTGTCCATAATTTCCAGCCCCCAGCCCAGTGCAGTTCTCTCTCTTCCCCCCTTCCCTCCCTCCAGTGTCACCACCACTCTGCCCACAGCAACCTGGGGACAAGGGCTGGATGCCAGCACTCATGTGCATGCTCCTCTCCCTTGCCTTCCTCTCATCTTTCTTTCTTTATTTCATTAATTCTTCTTTTCCCTGCTCCTGGGGGTGATTATCAGCCTCAGCAGCTGCCAGGGAAACTCATCCTTGACTCCAAGAAACCAAGAACCTGGCTCATAGTAATCATAGTGGTGTTGGATCAAGGGTTGGGCTCCATGATCTCAGGTCTCTTCCAACCCACTTGGTTCTAGGATTCATTTCTGAGCTGCTCCAAACCTTTCCTGGGGTTCAGCCTCAGATGGGAGCTCACACATTTTTTCCTCAGCTGAAATCCAGAGTCAAGCTGGCAAAAATAATCCACATGGTGGGGGTGGTTTTGTTGAGTTTTTTAGCCTTTTAGACTCTTTTTTTCAGTCCTCTTCTTGCCTAATTCTGGTGCATGTTGTGCTCAGGTATCTGCTGTGGTTCCTTGCTGGCTCCTTGCACTTTTGGGCCACTCAGTGTGTTTTATAAATACTGATTTATGGTGCTTCGTGTGGCCCTTGGAAAAGAGAAGAGGACTCTGGTTTATTGATGAGAAGGCAAAAATCTGGTAAAATTCAGCTTCTGGCTCCCCAAAGCAGTAAGGTGCTGCCAGCTGGCTGCAAAAACAAAGGCCACTTGCCTGCTTGGTTTTCCCATGTGGCTTCTCCAGGCAGGTGCACAGGGAGGTTGAGTGTCCAAGATCACAGGGCAGGGAAAACCATGGCAGCTTTCCTGGCCAGGAGCTGTCTCTTCATGTCATGGTCTTTGTCCCTTGTCCCTCTGGCCACCAGGATGCTCATCCCTCCAACCTCTGTGGTGTTCATCTCTCCTGCCACCATGGTGCTCATCCCTTCAGCCCCCATGGTGCTCATCCTTTGACCTCATGTCCAACCTGAACCTCCTGCCACCTTGATGCTCACCCCTCATGCCACCTTGTTGCTCATCCCTCAGCCACCTTGATGTTCATCCTTCAAGCTTCCATGATGCTCATCCCACCAACCACCATGATGCTCACCCCCCAGACACCCTGGTGCACCTACCTAAGGACAAGACCACATCGTGGGGGACAGAACTTCTGCAGGAGAGGAACATGCTGGGGAATTAAAGCCTTGCAGAAGCATGGGCCAGAACCACCCCTCTCTTCCCCCCCGCCCCGTCCTGCCCCAGGTCAGCCCCAGCCCCCTGGGGACCTGCCCCCTGAGGGGGATGGAGCTACCAGGGGAGGAGGCAAAAGGGAAAGAAGGAGGTTTGGGTTGGGTTAGGGATTTTTTTTCCCTCCCTTTGGAAGCTGTGTTTATCCCCCTTGTTAAACGCCAGATGAAAAGTTTCAAGCCTAAATTAGTTTTGTCCTCTTCCCTTCGTTTATTTACATTAGAATAATCCCACGCCTGCGAAATTGTGTCAATTATTCTTTCCTCCGGGCGAGCCAAGAATTCTTTGTTCCTCTCCGAGTTTACAAAAGTGAAATATAGGTGAGGTTTAGGACCTTTTAATCCTCCTATGTAATTACTGTTCCCTGCAGACACCGCAGCGTTTTACAATCGCTGCCTGGAGCTGCCGGGCTCAGATTAGACACACAAAGTCCCTTCACTTCATCAAAGGGTTTTCCTCCTTGCCCCCCCC
>VWZX01000301.1:229934-251119 GCA_013399015.1 Galbula dea | reverse complement strand
CCCCCCCCAGCCCCAAAAAGCAAATCTCCTCACAGCTACCAGAGAATCATGTCAAGCATTTAGCAGGCATCGATCTCATCCAGCCCTGCTGCTGGCCTGCTGCCAGCAAACTCCTTCTCTTTCCTCTTGGGGGGTTTATTTTTATTAGTTTTAGTGCCTAGGCAAGGCTAGGGGAAAGGAAAAAAATAATATCTGTCTATCTATGAATGAGTTAAAAGCTCCTGATTAGCATTCAGCCTCCACAGGGAACACCTCAGCCTGGATGGGATAGATCAAGGAACCTTCCCCATCTCTGGCAGCCTCCTCTCCCCACCAAACCCAGCAGGTTAATGATGCCCAATTCCCTTTTCTCTCTCTCTCTCCCCCCTCCTCTTTCTCCTCCCATCCCCTCCAGCTCTCAAAGGGCTCATTTGTGGGCTGGGGGATGGCAGGAAACTGCTGCCAAGCCAAAGCTCAGGCAGGCTTTGCCCTGCTGGTTTTCTACCATCCCCTGCCCAACACAGGGCTATCATGTGCCTCAGGGTTTAGGGGGTACAAGCTGAGCTCCCCAAGAAGCTCCTACAACCCTTTGCCCCCCAAAAAACCCAGACCCACCACCATCAGAGAGCCCAAACTGCAGTGGCAGGAGCAGAGATGAAACACAGCCCTGCCCAAGGTGATGGCTGCTCTCCACCACGCTCCTTCAGCTGGGTAGTTAACTGCTTGACCTTCCTAGTCCTACTTAATGCAGCATAAGAGCCTCTCCCCCTCCCCCCCAAAATCCCATCCCAGCAGATGAGATGACCCAAGATAATAGAAGGACAATCAGAAAGAAAATAGCTTTCCTAATCACCGAGGAGAAGGGTAGAGATGAGGCCTTGGCTGGGCTCAGGCACAGGGCTCAGGGCAACTGGAGCCAGGGCTCCAAGCTCTGCAGCAACCAGAATGGTGTGGACCCCAACTCAGCACCTCCAAACAGGTCCAAAGCCAACCCCAGCACCTCCAAACAGGTCCAAAGCCAACCCCAGCACCTCCAAACAGGTCCAAAGCAAACCATCACCTCTCCAAAAAGGTCCAAACCCAAACCAACATCTCCAAAAAAAGTTCAAACCCAAACCATCATCTCTGAAGAGGCCCAAACCCAAACCCATCACCTCCAAAAAGGTCCAGAACCAACCCCACCACCTCCTAGGAGGTCCAAAGCCAACCCCATCACCCCCGAGAAAGGCTGAACCCAAATCCCATTCCCAGCAGAGCCAAGAGCAGCCCAGCAGCATCTCCAGCCAAGGTGAGTGGTTGTGGTTTGGGGTTTTTTTGGCCCCTTCCCTCTATTATTTATTGTCTTTCTGTGTTTCCTTCAGCAGGACCTGGAGCAAAGGCCCAGAGAGAAAGCAGAGGCCTGGGAGCAGCAGAAGAGGGAAGTTCTCAGACTTACTGCACTTGAGTCTCGCTCTGGGAGAGGGAGCCAGTGTCAGAGGGGAGGTCCCAGCCACAGCAGAAAAGGGAAGAGAGGGGAAAAAATAAAGCAAGTTAGAGTCCAGTTTTCCAACAACAGAATAACCCTGGCAGCTCCTCTCCTGAGGTGCAAGCAGCACAAAGGAAAGGGGAAATATCCTGGGTGACACCAGCCTGAGGCTACTCATCCCTCAAGTCACCCAAGGCAGGAGAAGGTCCTTGCCTGCCCATCAGTGGGATGTGGTTTAGCCAGTGACCTGCAGACACCCAGCCCCATGTACCCTAGGATCTCCTGGTGCTTAGAATCCATGGAGAAAGATGAATGGAAGTTGCTAATTGCTACCATCCCCTCTAAGCTGCTCCTGGGGAGCATCCTGACCTCAGGGAACAAGCAAAGCAGAGAAAGCTTTGGGGATCCCCTGGAAGCTGCTGCTGGGAAGTCACCAGTTGGGACTTGATGATCTCCAAAAGGTCTTTTCCAACCCAAATAACTTCATGCCACAAGAGTGGCACCACCTCCCTTGGCCCCTGAGGCTAAGGAGCTCAAGCATCATTCAGGGAATGCTGCATCCCTCAGAAGCCCCAAGGGATGGAATGATGGGACATGTGGAGCCCCAGGGACAGCATCACCTTCACCCCTTGCTCCTTACCTCTGTGGTCCAGGTCATGATGGTTCTTCTCATCCTTGACAGCAAGATGTGCCTGGCTCCCCAGGGCCCCCAGAGCCAGCAGCCCTGAGCTGCTGCCGGTGACTGGGGGGATGCCAGGAGGCTGGAGCCCCGAGGGGTGGGGTGGCAGCTGCACTGGGGGCCCGTGGGCAGCATGAGAGAGGTGCTGGGCCTGGAGCTGCTGCTGCTGCAATGAAAGCATCAGTGAGCCAAGGAGGGAGCAGCAGGACTCAGGGGGGTGGTGGTGGGGTGGGGTGGTGGTGGGGAGGGGATGCTGAGGTGACAGGAGCAGTCCCAGGGTCCCATCAGGTGATGCCCTGAGGAGCTGCCCTGCTTGGCTGCCTGGAAGGAGAAGGCCTGTTAGGAGAAGCTCCATTAGCAGGAAGGGATGGAGGCTGCCTCCTGCCCCTCTCAGATGATCCCCACCCACAGCCACCACCCCCCCCAGGGTGGCTAAGGTGGCAGGAGAACAGGCATGGCAGATCACCAGAGCCATCCTTCCTTCAGAATAAGTCACATCACCCCTGAATCAATCCCATGGTGACACCTCAGCCCTGCAGGCTCCTCTAGTTCTGCTTTGCAGGAGATAGAAAAGAGAAGAAAGAAATGCCACCCAGGACACAGAGCAGCTCTGGTGGAGCACCAGCTGCTAGACCAGAGTCTAGCCAGGGTCCTGCCCCAGGCCACCACAGAAAGGAAGCTCCAACCCCTGCACTGGGCACTGGGGAGGCCACAGCTCCAATCCTGGGGTCAGTTTTGGGCTCCTCACTCCAAGAAGGACATGGAGGTGCTGGAGTGTGGCCAGAGAAGGGCAAGGAAAGTGGGGAAAGGTCTAGAGCACAAGTGTTGTGAGGAGCAGCTGAGGGAACTGGGCTTGGTTAGCCTGGAGAAGAGGAGGCTCAGGGGAGACCTCACTGCAACTCCCTGAGAGGAGGCTGAAGCCAGGGAAGAAGAGAAAGGAGGAGAAACAGCCTCAAGTTGCACCAGGGCAGGTTCAGGTTGGCCATGAGGAAGGATTTCTTCCCCCAAAAGGTTGTCCAGGCCTGGCCCAGGCTGCCCAGGGCAGTGCTGGAGTCACCATCATCCCTGGAGGGGTTTCCAAGCCCTGGAGATGTGGTGCTGAGGCCATGGTGGTGCTGAGTCAACAGTTCAGACTCCATGACCTTAAAGACCTTTTCCAGCCTAACCCATTCCCTGATTCCATCCCAAACACCAACTCAAAACCAAGCTGAAATCCAAGTCTCTTCCCAGCAGTCACCTCCAAGAGCACCAAGCCACCACTCCTGCAGCTCTTCCACCCCAAGAACACCAACAGTGCAGCCAGGAGGGTCCCTGAAGCTGACACTCACTGGCCCAAGCCTCCTACCTGCACCCACAGCTACCTCCAGCAGCACCCAGTTGGCTGCATTTAGGCAACTGGCCTCCAGCAGGGATCAAGGACTGGGAGGGGACACCAGAGCCCCAGCACCACCTCCTCCAGGGCTCCACAGCCAGCTTGGAGCAGGATTTTGCCCCTCTTTGGTGCCACCAAGCATGGCAGAAGTGACCACCAGAGCAGGTAGCTTGCTAGCAAGGATCCCAGAGCACAGCAAGGGGACAGCACCACCAACCCCCACCCCAAAAGGGTGGCCAGGACCCTTTCTGCAAGGTTCAGAGGGGCTCAGACCCAGGCAGGGAGCAAGGGGCTGGTGCCATCAGCATCCCAACATGGCTCAACCTAACCTACAGCAGCAGCAACACCCCAAAAACACCTCCCCTGGCTATGGAGGACCTCAAGAAGCTCTCCAGCACATCTCCTGCAGTGCTACCAGGGGATGCCCTTGGCTGTCCCCAGCCTGCAGCACTGGGGTGACCCTAGCATGGCCCAGTGGAGGGCTGGGAGGAGATGACACCCAGCAAGGCAGCAGCAGTCACTGGGACCCAGCTCACAAATCACACTGGAAAAGCAAGAGAAATGGCTTCATCCTGAAGGGTCCTGCACTCCCTCAGCTTCACCCAGGGCACAGCAGGACCCTCTTGAGGTGCACTTCCAAAGTTTGCCTCCCTCCAGCAAGTCCAGTGGCCTCCAGCCCCTCCAAGTGCAGCTCCTGGCTCTGCTGCAAGGCTGCACAGACAGACCCACAGCTCCAGCTGGGCTGAGGGCACACTGCAAGCACCCCCACCCCCCAGAAATCCTCCTTGGTGCACTCTGTAGACCTCTTGGATGCTGCAAACACCCCTGGGGGCATCCTGAGAGCATCCCTTGCACTCCTACACACCTTCTGCATCTCCCTGGTACCCTACACACCCCTCAGTGCATGCTGCATCCCTCTGGCACCCTACAAACACCCTAGGGTGCACCCTGCACCCTCCTGGCAGCCTGTAAACAGCCCTAGAAGCACCCTGCACCCCTCTGACACCCTATAAACCCCTTGAGACACCCTACAAACACCTCTCAGGGCACCTCAGATACCCCCTTTGTGCACCCTGCACCCCCCTGACACCCTACAAACACCCCTAGGAGCACACACCACATCCTACACCCACCCCTGGCACCCTACAAACACCTCTAGGAGCACCCTGACATCTCCCTTACATCCTGCACCCCCCTCTCAGTGCACATCCCCCATCCTGTGCCCCCCTGGCATCCTGCACACACCCCTAGGAACACCTTGCACCCCCCCCCCCTCCAGCACCCTGCACACAACCCTGCCAGCCCCCACAGCCCAGCTCCAGGAGCCAGGATGCAGCTTTCCAGGGCAAGCTCCAGGCTGAGGTCACCTCTCCTGGGGACACAGCTGGAGCTAGCAGCCCACCCAACCCTGCCAGGTTGTTCTCCTCCCTGGGCCAGGGCTGAGAGGCTGGGGCTGCAGCTTCAAGGCAGAGGAGGTGCAGGTTCTTCTGGGCAGCAGAGAGGTCTCAGCTGGGGCAGAAGCCAAGCTGAGGAGGCAACTCAGGTCCCTGCAATGCTGTTGTAAGAAACCCATAAATCCTCATGGCCTCAAAACCAAGCAGCTGTTTGGCTTCTGCTGGGCTGCTCCAACCCCTGGGCAGAGTGGGGGAAGGATCCTCAGGAGCTCCATGTGAGGTGGTGGCCTCCAACCACTGCAAGGAGAGCACCTTCAGGGGGGGTCCCCAGCCCCAAATGGCTCTGCCAAGTGATGCCAGCACCATGCTGTCCTTTGACAGTGCAGGGCACAGCCTCTCCAAGCACTGAGATCAATCCTTTGGACACCAAAGCAAGAGGAAGAGAGCCCCAGCTCTTGCTGGAATCCATCAGGCTCTTTACAGTCCCAAACTCACAGGATTTCCACCCATTTCAGGGCCAGGCAGGGCTGGTTGGACCACAGCATCCTCCTGGGTGCTTTCCCAGCATGGTACACTCCTCTGCTGCAAACCTTCCAGCAGTGCCCATCCCTGGGGGGGCTGCAACACACCAAGATCCAGTGCTTTAGCCCCAGCATATCTCCAGCTTCCATGGTGAGCAGAAACATCAGCACTGCACAGTGCTCCTCCTGGGAGCCTTCCACCCACAGCAGCAGCTCCAGAAGAGGGCCAGCCTGGTCCAGGTGGTAACACTCCAGGCCCAGTGATGTTGATGGGGGCAGGTCACAGCCTTGGCAGAGCCCCAGGAGACAACAGAGCTCCACCACCAGCCACTGTAGCAGAACCCAGCTGGAGAAGGCAAGAAGAATCACCAGGGGAGCAGAAAGCTGCTGGTTTCTTCCTCTCTTTTCAGTGGCCAGCAAATAAATCCATCCAACAGATTGGCCCCAGGGGGGGCTGAGCCCCACCCCCTGCAGCAGCTCCACTCCAGCACAAGGGCTGGAAGCCAAGATCAAGCACACAACAATCCCCTCTGACACTGTTGAAAGGTGGTTGTCCCTCTTCTGGCAGGCAGGGAAGGGTGAGCACAATCCAAGTGGGAAGTCTCCTCCTTGGGCAGCTCTGGGTTGAAGCCTCATCCCTCCCATCAGTTTGGCCACAGCTCCATGGGGTAGCAAAGATCCCAGCACCTCAGGGTTGCAGCTCTCCATCCCAGCACCTCAGGGCTGCAGCTCTCCATCCCAGCACTGCTAGAAGCAGCCATGGGCATTCCCATGGCAAGGAGAAGATAAAAGCCAACAAGCCCAGCACACATCCCTGCTGAGGGCCAGGGTCCCCAGGCTCCACTCAAAGCTCCTCATGGAGATCTCCACCATCCTTCCCAGCTACATCCATCCAGGGAGTGGCTGAAGCTCATTCCTCCTGCACAGGGCTTGGGAATCACATCCTGGAGACTCCATGGAGGGAGATGAAACCCCCCTGGGACCCCAGAGCACAGAAGGATGCAGTGATGCTGCCCACTCGGTGTCTTCTCTGCTGGAAAGCCACCTCCCCTCCCCTGGCCCTTACTCCTTGCCCTGAAAGAGGTTGGTTTTTAGCAAACATCACCTTGCAGCCTGCTGCAAACAGTCTGGGGGAGGGCAAGGATGCAGGAGCTCTTTGTCACCCCCCAAAAACCCACCCCGGGGGGGGTGCCCTAAGCCTCAGTCGATGGCAGGGATAAGGTGCTCACCTCCAAAGCAGGGTCAGGGTCCTGCCCAACACAGCCATGCACACACCTGAGGACCTGGGGCAGCCTTCCAGGAGCAGAGATCTTCCCAGCACCTCCCCAACACATCCAAGCCAAAGGGCAAGGTCAAACCCACAGCATAATCACCACCCCCCACCCAGCACTGGGGCTTCTCATCTGCTAGCAGGACCCCAAAGTGGACAGGACCTCCCTGCAGAGCCCAGGCCATCAGCCTGGAGCAAGAAGGTGCAGGTAGAACATTGCAAACCCAACCTTAGGTGACAGTGGGGACATGGACACCATCACCCAACCCTCAGGGTTCAGGCCAGGCATGAGGAGTTGGTAGGAGATGAGCAGAGAGACAGAGATGTTCTCCTGGGGTCCAGACAACCAGGGTGAGGAACCAAAGGAGGTTCCACCAGTGGAGAAAGGCTGGCAAGGAATCTCTCCTCCACAGAGTGCTTTTAATTGGATTATGTCCATCATGCTTCATGCCTTTGTTCCCCCATTTAATGGTTCAGCACTTCAGTTCACTAAAGGAGTCTAATCATTTCCAGAGCTCCAGCCACAGCAAGGGCTCCATTTCACAGGGGCCTGCAGCAGAGGAGCTGGGTGACAAAGGCCTAGATGCAGGAAAATTAAACAGTTCTTGACCTCCAAAGGGGCAAGAATTAGACAAACACACACAAAACTAAGGCAGGTTGTAGATTTGGGGCCTCCTGAGTCAGTCTGCAGCACCTGCAGGGTGTGGGTTTGTCTCCCCTCTGAAGGGTGGCAGGGGACAGCAAAGCCACTTGTCACCTCCATAGTGGTGGCAATGTCTCCCCTGCCCACTTCCACTCCAGAAGAGCCAAGTGATTTGCCCCCTAAGAGCAAAGGGGAGAAAGTGTTTGCTGGAAAGAATAAAAAGACACAAAAAGCCCCAAATCTCTTGGGGTTCAGATCCTGGGGAGCAGCAGGGCAGGTGCAGCAGCCACTGAACAGCACAGAGCTGCACCCCACAGCAGCTCCATACCCTCCCAGAGCATGCAGCACATCTCAGAGATGAAGTTCTGCCTTCCTCACCAAATCCAAGAATCATTCTGGTTGGAAAAGATCTCTGAGACCATCAAGTCCAAGCATCCACCCAACCCTGCCATGCTCACCACTAAACCATGGCCCCAAGCACCACATCTGCACATCTTCTGGACTCTTCCAGGGATGGTGACTCCACCACTGCCCTGAACAGCCTGGACCAGGCCTTCACAACCCTTTTGGGGAAGAAATCCTTCCTCATGGCCGACCTGAACCTCCCCTGGTGCAACCAGAGGCTGTTTCCTCTTCTCTTACCACTTGTTCCTTGAGAGAAGAGCCCAAACCCCCCCTGACTCCAGCCTCCTCTCAGGGAGCTGCAGAGAGTGAGAAGGTCTCCCCTGAGCCTCCTCCAGGCTAAGCAAGCCCAGTTCCCTCAGCTGCTCCTCACAACCCTTGTGCTCCAGACCTCTCCATCCCCCACAGCTGATGGCCACCTCCCCAGCAGCAAGGAGATGGCTTCCTGCTGCCAGCCCAGCCCAGAGCATTCCCAGGCTCAGCCTCTGCCCCCTGGCAGCCCATCAGGCAGAGCCATTAATCGCCTGGCTGCTTAATGAGGGGGAGGAGAGGGAGGACACTCCCTCTGCTCCCAGGAAGCAATTACCTTGAAAATGGGGGTCAGGGGCCCCTGCTCCTCTACCTTAATTGAATTCCAATAGTTGCCTGCAGCAGCTCCTGGCTGCCACTGCAAGCAGCCCCACAAAGCTGCAGCATCTCTGCTGGGCTCTGCCACCAGTTGACCTCCCAAGCCTGCTGGGAAGGTCTGAGGTACAAGGCAGAGACACAGCCACCACCTGCCAGCCCAGCCCAGCCCCAGCCAGACATGCTCCTTGTGGCCTGGCTTCCTCCCTGGGTGCCACCACCACACAAGTGCCACCATGAGGGCTGGAGCTGAAGCTTTCTGAGGGCTGCAGAGCCTATTTCTACCTCTCAGTGCCACCCATAAACCCAGGAAAGAGTCTACAAGAGCAAGTGACATTGCAGAGAAAACACACACAGAAAAATAGTTAAAAATCAACATTTTGTGGAAAATAAACCTAGAAACCTGGAGAAGGTCTGGAGCCACCTCCCCAGGGCACTGGTGGCCCAAGGGTTAAGGGAACTCCAGCCCCCAGCAGGTTTGCTGCAGGACTGAGACTGTTAACATCAATTCAAAGAGGACAACAACAATGGTTAAGCCTTCAAAGAAAAGAAAACCCCAAACCAAACCAAAAACCAACCCCCAAAAACCCCAGCCCAGATCTGTGGGAGGGAGAGAAGAGCAAAAGCCTGGTAGGACAGGAACAGGTCAGTCAAGGCATGGAACATCAACTCTGTCAACTCTACAGCACATTGCACATCAACAGCACACACAGAGACATGCCTGGGCTCAGGAGGGTCCTGGGGGAAGGGAGACTGCTAGGCACCTGGATATCCCCCCCAAAAAACACTCCCCAATCTCCTGGAGAACATCCCAATTTGGCTGGTGGAGGTGGATTGGCACCCAAGGAGGAGGTTTGGGGGTGGAAGCCACCACCTTTCTCTTGCTTATTGGTTTTAGGTGGCCTGGGGGAGCTTTAGGTGGCCTGGGGGAGGTGCTGTGAGCCACCCTGACCCCTTGCTGAGCACAGGATTGCCTCTGGCTATGGTAAATGATAGGAATAAAAGGGATATACACACGGTGAGAGGCAGATTGGGAAGTCCACGTACCCCGATGATAGCATTCAACTCCGTCATGGTCACTTGCTTGGCACGTTCAACAGCCTGGGCCACCTGCTGTTGGTGCTGGGGGAGACAAAAGAAGGCCCCAGGCAGGTCAGAGCTGGCCATGGAGGCAGCAAGAGCTGAGGTGTGACACCCACCCCTTGCACATCCCCCCCCCCAAAACTGGTCACCTCTTTCTGGTCTGTATTTGTGCTCATGGGAGAACCTCCCTGCCCCACCAAGACCATGCAGCACTCCCCTGCTCCACCAGGAGCCCCTCACAGTCTTGCTTTGTGCTCCCCAGGCTCAGGACAGATCCCCATGGAATCACAGAATGGTTGGGGTTGGAAGGGACCTTGCAGATCAGCTAGTTCCAACCCCCCTGCCATGGGCAGGGACATCATCAACTACAGCAGGCTGCTCAAAGCCCAACCCCACCATGGCTGAACTAAGCCCCCCATGAAGTCTGGCTCTCCCCCACCCCAAAGGTTCTGCAACAGACACATGGGATCTGAGACCTGTTTCTCATGGGGCACCCCAGAGCAGCCCCACAACTCCAGAAGATGCAGATCCATCCCTGAGAACCTCCCCCAGGAGCAGCAGCATCTCCACTGCAGGGGATGAAAACATCCTTACCTCTTGTGACAGAAAAGGCATGATCTGGGCTAAAATTGTGTTCAGTCTTTTAGCAATTTCTGTCTGAAAGAAAGAAGAGGAAAAAGAAAAAAGCAACATTCAGCACTCAGCAACCTCCCATGGAGAGCACAGGGCTTCCCAGCAGCAGCATCACCAGGTATCTCCAGCCCCACCCCAGCCAAATCCAACCTATGCAGCCCATCCCTGGCCCCTCCTCTGCCTCCTCCACCTCCATCCCCACCCAACCATGCAAGAGGAAGCTGCAACCTCCCTAAGAGGCAACAAAAGCATCTTCTGCACTTGCCAGCACAGAGATCTAAGTCCCCACTCCCTCAGGACACTTTGGTCTTTTTGCCACCATGGCACTGAGGGTCATGGACCACCCCCAGCATCTCCAGACCAGCCTGGACTTCCCTGGCTTCAAGGAACATAGCTGGAGCTTGCACAGCTCCACCCTTGGAGCACCAGATGCTCTCCAGACAGGCTGGACCATGTCAAAATCATTTCTGCTCCTTCAGCCAGGACTATGCACAGGGACAGCTGGGATCACATGAAGGGAAAGCCAGCATCACCCCCGGGGGCAGCCCCTCATCACCTTTTTCCAGTCCTGATGCTTATTTGTAGGTGTTGAAGTTTCTTCAGCAGAAACCTGTCTGTGCTCAGCCACCAGTGAGGGCTGGTGGCTGCTTTCCCTGATCTCAGCAGCCTCCAGGTCATTCCCCACCCCAAACTGGAAGTTGTTTGGGTTCCTTTTGCCATCCCCAGAGGGCACTCAGGACACTTAAGCCATCACCATTCACACCCCATCAGTGACTACAAACCCAAGCTGTCAGACTCTGCCTTCTGCAACCTCTCCATTAACTGGAAGTTTCCCTCGGGCAGTAACTCCAGGACACACAACATCACCCAGCATCATGGGGGGGGAAAGAGACTTTCAGGATCATCTAGCCCAACCCCTGCAGCCAGCAGGGACATCTGCAACTACAGCAGGTTGCTCACAGCCCCAAGGTCCATCCTGAGCTGGGATGGTTCCAGGGATGGGACATCTCCCACCTCTCTGGCCAACCTGGCACAGGCTCTCATCACCCTCAGCATCAACAATTTCTTCCTTCTCTCTAGTTTCAATCTCCTCTTTTAGTTTCAAACCATCAGCCCTTGGCCTGCCCCAACAGCTCCTGCTCTAAAGTCTCTCCCCATCTTTATCAGCCCTTTAAGCCCAGGAAGGCTGCAGTGAGGTCTCCCTGGAGCCTTCTCTTCTCCAGCCTCAACAACCCCAACTCTCTCAGCCTGGCCTCCCAGCAGAGAGCTTCCAGCCCTCAGATTATGTCTGTGGCCTCCTCTGGCCCTGCTCCCCCAGCTCCATGTCTGTGCTGTGCTGAGGACTACAGAGCTGCCCAAGCACTGCAGCTGAGGTCTCTCCAGAGCAGAGCAGAGGCACAATCCCCTCCCTGCCCTGCTGGGGCTGAGCCCAGGACACAGTTGGCTTCTGGGCTGGGAGCTCCCATTGCTGCCTCATGGGCAGCTTCTCCCCAGAGCTGCTCTCCCCCCAGCCTGTGCTGACCCCAGGGGTTGCCCTGACCCAGGATCAAGATCCAGGGCAACCCCCACATTTGGGGTGAGCTGGCAGCCCAGTGCTGGAAGGTTCCATCCTGCCTTACACCATGCACCCCACAGCCGAGGAGCTGCCGGGCTCCCAGGAGTTAACTCCAACTGCTCCAGCAGCCCAGGCAGCTGTTAAAACAGCCTTTGGTCCAACTCAAACACAGCCTGAGCAGCCACAAGGATTCAGAGCCACAACAATGGCCAGAGTCGAGCCCTGGCATGGAATCAAACAGCCAGAAATTCCTTCCAACTGCCCTGAGCAGCTCCTTATCAATAACACAAGAGATTAACCAGCTCTGCCTCCAGCCTCCCCACCAGCAAGGTGCCTCCTCCTCTTTCTCCTCCCCCCCCAAGCTGGCCAGCTGCTGCTCACCCCCTGCTCTCAACTCAGAGCCCTCCTGTGCTCCTCAAATCACTGACTCAACCTCAAGGATTCCTCCTCCTGATCCCCAGTTGGTTTTTAACCCCAAGCCCCACTGGGATGCAGACCCAGAGAGACCCTCTCAGCTCCAAATGGCACAGTTTGGAGGAGAACAACCCAAGAGAGACCCAACCCTCACTCTGAGGAGCTGGACAGGGGCTGGGTCATGCTGATCTTACTGGGAGACTAACCCAAAATGCACAACCAGCACACTCCAGGATAAGCAGAAGCAAGGAGACACCAGGAGAACCTCAATCTCCCCCAGCCTAGACTCAGCCCAAGGAGAGAACCAACCCTTTGGAGACCCCAAAACCCCTGCTGCAAAGGGTCCCCACAAACCACCTGCTCCTGCAGAACCTTCATGCAGGCATCAGCAGGGGGGTGAAGCCCCCCCCTACCCCACAAGGCCTTTCCAGGGTTGAAGGGAACACCCTGGTGCATGGTGTTGAGGCAGAAGCTTCTGGAAGCAACGATGGTTTGGGTTCAGGTGCTTTGGCTACAGCTACATGAGTGCTGCAGCCACTAGGACATCATCAGGGACTCCCAAGTGAGGAGGAGGAGCTGATCCATCCTGGACCTGACAGCAAGGGTAAGGGGCTGGACCATCCTGGACTCCACAGTCAAGAGGAGGAGCTGGAACCATCCTGGATCTGATGGCAAGGATGCAGTGTGCTGATGAAGCCAAACACTCCCTGCCCAGAGGAAAGGGCTCTCTCTGGCCAGCTGAAGTTCTTTTATGCTCTCCAACCACTGTGAACCCACAAAAAAAATCAGGCTGCCACCTCCAAAAATGCCCCAAAATCCAGCCTGGCAGGTTGTGAAGTCCAAAGGAACGTTGGCTGGCCCCCATGGGTGCCACCAAGCAGCCCAAAGCTGTGCCACTTCTGCAGAAACAAGCAGCTCCACCCTTTAATTCCTTCAGGTGAAGCCTACTGGATTTGGGATGCACCACAATCACTCAGCACCTTGCTCCTCCCAAGTCAGGATGCTTCTCCTGAGGGCTGTCTTCTTGCTGACCTCCAACAAATCCAATCCTTACTGCAGGTGATGACAGTGGTGCTGGCACAAGAGTTCCCTCCAGCTGCAGGTCACAAAGGTCCTTGGGTGGGGAGGCCAAAAACAAGCAGCATCCAAACAGGCCAACTCAGCAGAGGAGGGAGAGAGGGAAGGTGCTGGCTTTTCCTTGGCCACCCTCAAGCATGCCCATGGTCCAGATGAGCCATTGCCTCCAGATTTTAATCCAACTCTGCCTCAAACTTCCACCAAAGAGCTGAAGGAAAACTCTGGCAAGAGAGAGACCTCCCAAGGGAGCATTCCACGAGCCAGAAGGTATCAGGTGTCCAAAATGCCATGTTTACACCCCTGAGGTTTCCTGTTAACATCAGGTCCAATCAGCTTGAAACATTTGCTCCCTTTAAGCTCGTCCCAGTCCTCAGCATCTTCAGCTCTTCTTGTCCTCATCCACAGCTGCCTCAGGAGCAGACAGGAGATCCTCCAGCACAGCAACAGGGGGAGGGTTTGCTGCCCAACACCTTCCCCATAACACAACTCATTCTCCATCGAGCCCCAGCGCAGCAGAGCCTCCCCTCAGCGCCCCCCAAGCCCCTTCCCAAGCTGCTCCTGCCAAGGAAAACCTCCACTCCCTGCTTTGTGTTGCCATGGCAATCCTCAGCCTCCACAGCCCCTCCTGACACCCTGCATCTTCCCTGGCCCACAGCACCCTGCCAGGGGCTGCCAAGGAGCTGTGGATACAGGAGTGGGGAAGGGGCTGCAGGGAGTGCTGCCCAAGGAGAGGCACCCACCCCTGGGAGCACTGCCCAGGATGCTCATCCTGAGCAGCAAACAGGAGGGTGTTAGAGCCCAGGCTTTGCAGAGAGGCTGTGGAGTCTCCTTGTGTGGAGAGATTCCCAAGGCAGCTGGAGGTGACCCTGGGCAAGCTGCTGTGGGTGCCCCTGCTGGAGCAGGGGGTTGGACTGGATGATCCCCAGAGGTCCCTTCCAGCCCCAACCATGCTGGGATTCAGGGATGCTGATGGCAGGTTGTTAAGAAGAGCAGTGAGTCAGGAGAACCTGAAATCCCAGTTCCTCCCCCACCAGCCCCTGCCAGGAATCTGACAAGAAACACTTCTGGGGTGGTGTTTTAAGGGAGGCAAAAAACATCCAAAGCAATAAATCAGAGAAAACATTTGCACTGGTTATAAATCAAGAGCCAGACTGCTTGGCCACAGGCTGCAAGTCCTGTCACCTGCTCTTAAAATGGCCAGAGCTGCTACCAGCACCCAAAGCACTTCAGGGCATGGAAGGTTGCTGCTGGAGTCAAGTCAGGAGCCAGGCAGGAGCTCTGGCACGCTGGCATGGTGCTAAATCACCAGGGGCTAGCTCCCCCCAGCTCCTCATCCTCTTGGCTTTACACCTGGATGTGGCAGAGGGAGGTTTAAAAATAGCTCCTTCAGTGGTGGGACACAGAGAAGAAGTGAAAGGAGCAACCTCTCAAAGCACCTGAAGCCTTGTAGCAGGGTAAGGGGATGCAGGAGGAGCCTGCACCCTGACCCAACACCCTGCAGGTACTGCTCTGGCCAGGGGAGAAGCCTCCTTGTGCCAAAATGTCTCAGCCCTGGTTGGAGCTGGGCAAGGAAAGGGGAGCTGCAGAGCTGCCCCAAGCCCATCACTGCCCCTGGGCTGGTCCCAGCACCCTGAGGGGGAGGAGGGCAAGACCCCACAGCACAGGACCAGACCTGAGCCCCTTCTGGGATGCCAGCACTCAGCCATGCTCTGGAGATGGAGAGAAGCTTGTGGAAACTGAGCCCCTGGCTCCTTCCTCCCAAACACCCTGCACAAAGCACCTGCACCCCAAGCAGGACAGATCCTACATGGGCTTGAAGCAAGCCACACCAGCACCCCACAGACCAGGCCACCTCAGCTGCAGTCTCAGAACAGCTTTTTGGGCCAAACCAGACCCAAAATCCAACCTGCTTTTGCTTAAAGAGGCTGGAAACAAAGGGCTGAAGGCATGGCATGGCCCAGCTGACCTCTTCTAAAACACCCCAAAACCTTCCAAAGGCTTTCCAGCACTCCCAGAGAGATGAGGCTGGTCCTCAGGACACAGGAAGGTGGCATCAGCATCACCCCATGGACTCAGGCAAGACCCCCAGGGACAAGCACCCACCCACAGAGCCCCCAGCTTCCTCCTCATCTCCAAAACCACCAACCCCTCCACAAACATCCCCCCACAAGGACTCTCCTGAAATGGGTCTGGACCAACACAACCACCTTTCAACCACCCTAGGTCTCCCCCCCATCCCTCAGCCCTGGAAGCAGAAGGTGGGAGGCAACCTGAGGAGTAAATCACCCCACCCAGTGAAGCACCAGCAGCATTTGTTGAAACCAGGATATTGTCTCTTTAAGCACATGAAAATAAGGCCCTTGAGCAGTGTGGTTCTCACTCTGGCACACAATTATGGGTACTTTCAGCTGTCTACCACTATTTCAAGTGCTCTCTCCAACCAGGCTGTCAATGGCATGTTGAAAGCTATTTGTGGCTGCTATCGTTATTAGCAAAGTGGAGAGCTTCCCTGATGAGAATTCAATTCAGGGAGGGGGTGTGGAGAGCCAGGCCACAACCCCTCATTACACAATTACCACCAGCACCAAGGCTGGGGGTGGCCACAGCTCCCCCCCATGACCTCCAAAGGCAGCCAGGATTCCCAAAAATCCTAGGGACCTACCCCAAAACCCCCCAGGGCTCCAGCAAAGCCCCAAGGTGAAGTTAGCTGATAGCTCTTCCCATCCAGCTTAGGAGAGCCCAGAGGATCACACCAGCAAATTGCTTGGCTTCTGAAGCACTCAGCAAATTGTTAGGAGCATGGGACAAAGTATATTGTGTTCTTGGAATATGCTAGAAAGAGGGGGAAAGAAAACACCAAACTAAACCACCCAAACCCCATCTCTCTTCCCCTGGAAGTGTCAGGAGGGTTAAGGCTTGTTCCAAGCCTTATATGTTTAAGGAGGAAAACAAGAAGTGCTTCTGTGGAGAGCTCTCAGCCATAAAACAAACAAAAACCCCATAACCCCCCCCCCCACCAAAAAACAACCTAGCACAAAGCTTGTCCCTGCCAAGGTGTCTTCCTTCCCCACAACAAAACCAGTTTCCCTTTCAGAGTCCTCCTTCCTTCCCACTGCCTTGGGTGATGATCCCCAGAGCCCTGAACAAAAACAATGCCGAACCCAAGGAGGGAAGGCAAATGTCTTGGGTTGAAATCCATTAACCTTCAAAAACACAAACCAAAACACCCCCCCAAAAATAATTCAATCAATAATAATAACAGAAGCCATTTGTTTCCCTCAGGTTGAAAAAGCAAACCTGCTGAAGGCTGAGCCTGGCTTAGAGCTGGGGCCAGCAGAAGGCTGCTGTCAGGAGCAAAGCCACTGCAGCTCCATGCAAGCAACTGGGGAGTCACTGCCTAAATATTTCCTTGCATATGGAGTTGTTTATGAAACTCCTTTTTTTTCCCCCTGCTTTAATTCTCTTAAAGAGAGAAACAAAAACAAGAAAAGGAGGGGGAGAAGGGGAAAAAAAAAGCCACCAAGAAGCAGCCAAGCCCACACGAGGCCACATATGCACCCACTTAATATGCAGCGTAGAGGAGATAATCTGTTCTATAAGGCCCAGAGACAGACAATCCCCTTTTTGCTTCAAGATGAAGGATCCATCAGGGTTTGTCTCAAGCAGATGTAATCACAAGCAGTCAAGTCTGGAGGGCAGGACACCGCATGAATAATTCAAGCACTTCAGTCTACTTGATTGTGTGCAGATAAACACAAGTCAACCGCTAAAACAGGTCAGCTGATAAAACTTGTTTGTTCAGGACCAGCCAACCTTCAACCAGCTGCAGGCAAGGACCAGGCTGCAATTAGTGCCTCAGATAGTTGGGTTGGGTTTTTGTTTTCTGGGGTTTTTGTTTTCTGGTTGTTGTTTGGGGAGGATGCTGCACCCCAAAAAGAGGAGGAAATCTTCCTCGGGCACCCACTTTGCATCCAGTTCTCCATGCTCTCTCCTCACCCCAATTTTTCCACCTGTTTGTCCTCCAGCATCATCAAGCTGTGCCCAGGGTTGTCAATTAAATAAGGAGACAGCTTCACCTCCCCAAATTTCCCCCAGCACACAGCATGTGTCACACCAGGAACAACAACTCCAAGCAGGCAGAGGATGCTGGAATCACCTAGCCAAGGATGGAGCTGCTGAAGCTCCCCAACTGAGAGGTTCCTCCTCAGTCCCCCTCTGAAACCATCTCAGATGCTTTGCCTGGCCAAAGGCTAGAGGGAAGGCAAGTGGTCAGGCTGTGAGGCTCAGAGCAGGGTGGAGAGCTTCATCCACACAAGCTGCTGAGACCAAAGACTGCCATGGGCTCTCACCCCCTAGCCCTGACACCTTCTCCTGTGGTCCAAAACCTCCCCCATGGTCCAAAACCTCTCAGCTGACTTTCTGGTTGATGCTAGTAGAAAACACACTGCAAGCACATCTTGCTTCCAAAGCTTCCAGAGGACTCAGAATCCTGCTAGATCACTTCAGCACCTCCCAGAGTGAAGTGATTCAACAGTCAGTAAGCAGCATTACTCTTGCTCCTTCAGCTTTTCCACCGGGGTCCACATCCCTCTGGGCACATGGAAACCCAGGGAGATGGGCTCCTCACAGGTGGCCACCACATGCCCAAGCAACAATTCTCTACTCTCAGAGGGCTTTTCTGACCACACCAAGCCATGCTTGAGGTCTCCCCAAGCCAAGCTGTGCCCCTACTTGCCCCCGGGACAGAGAATCAGAGCTCCAGCACAGCCACCCCACAGCTCCCCACAAGGATGCTTTTGTCCAGGCAGAAGCAACAAAGAGGAAAAACCCAAACAAGCCAGGATTATCCACAGGGAAGAAGATATTTTTACTAAACTGAAGACTAAGCACTAATTATTTCTCTTGCCCTAGGACTACACATCCAAAAGCTAGAGGGAAGTGTGTGAGGAGAAGGAGAGAAGTAGATTCCCAACCTTCTCAGCCCCTACCAACACTCTCCCACATATGCAATGCTGCTCCCAAGGAGAACCCCTCTGGAGGCTGAAACCATTTGTGGATGGCAAAGTTGATGTCAACTTCAATCTGCCTGAAGTTCTTAATTGGAACTCCTTCTAAAACCAGTAAAGCAGCAGCAGCAGCACAAATAATCAGGTCTAATCTCAATAATAACTTTATTCCTTTAAGTTTTACCATCATGTGCCCAGCCTTTAGGCTCTTTAGCTATAATCTTATCAAGGTAGCACACCACATTCTGCTCTGGCCTTCTATATTTTCCCTTCAGGCAAGTTACATATTAGAGGAGACCCAAAACAACAAACCCACCCCAGCAAAAAAAAAAAAAAATCACCACCAAACATTGCTTCATTTCCCAGATGCAAAGACACATCCATGACATTGAGCAACACACCACAAGATACCAGTATCCCCGAAGAGAACTCCCTCCTCTTTAAGTCTCACCCTCCACAAGGGTGAATATCAGGGCTCTGACCTTAGAAACAGTCTCCCTGCACCCACAACAAAACCAGAGGAATAAAAGCAAGAGATAAGAAGATTTTTTTTTCCCCCCAAGTGCTGGGAACAAACTATTCCAGGTACTGTGCTCCCAGCACAGGAGGCAAAGCTGTTTCCACCTCTTCTCAGAAGCACTCCAGTCAGAGTTTCTCCTGAATACAGACAAAAAAATCCCACCCCCAAAACCACCAGTTCCCAGGAGAAGCCCTGAGCCAGCAGCTCCCAACCTGCAGCTCCATCCCTGCCTCCAGCACTCCTCCCTCATTCCATGCAGGCAGGGGATATTTTATCCCAGGTCGAGAGGAAATAAGACAACAGGAGATCAATCAATCAATCAGTCAATCAGTCCCTGTTTCTACACACACACACTCTTTAAAGCACTCACCTGTTTGTGCATCTCAATATTCAACCCATAAGACATTTCGTAGTACTGGAGGATAAAAAGAGCCAAGAGAACAAGAAAGAGAGAAGATTACTAATAATCCATTTCAGCATGCATTTCAACAGGATGGATTTGCATAAGGTCATCACCAGAAAGCATCCCCTTGCTCAAAACACCACCACCAAACTGTGCTTCAAAAGCATCCCTAGCCAAGGAAATTATGACACCTTCTAATAAGCAGCTGTTCCTGGGTTTAAGTGGCATGCAGTTAGCAGGAGGACACTCCTCTGGACTCCTGTTTTCTCCTCCTAAGCTACTTAGGAAAACAAAGAGCAGTGACAAGCGTCTGCAGAGCCCTGGCAGAACAGGTACAGCTCCTAGGCTGGCCAAAAAGCCAGGTTCTCACCCACTGGAGGGGGGAGGTAGTGGTGGATTTAAATTCCACCTCCCCTTTGCCCCAGGATCCAGCACTGCTGCTGGGACTGCAGGGAGAAGCCCAGTTCCTTGCTCCTCACCTGGAAAAGGGGGTGCTGGGTGGCCCTAAGCCTACTACCAGGATAAAGCATCCTACTTGGAGGTCCTCAGATGTGGGAAAAGGGGGTGCTGGGTCCCCCTAAATCCTCTACAAACACAAAGCATCCCACTTTGGGGTCCTGCAACGTGGGAAAAACGGATGCTGGGTTCCCCGAAGCCCTCTCCAAACACAAAGCATCCCACTTTGGAGATCTGAGATGTGGGAAAAGGGGGTGCTGGGTCCCCTTACACCTTCCCCCACTAACAAACCATCCCAGCCCTCAGGCCCTGCGATGCAAATTAGGCCAAAACCCAGGGTGTTTCTGCAGCAACAAAAGAGCCTAGTTTAACCCAGGAAGGGAGGTAAGGCACCAAGGTGGCCCCACCAAGCACCCCAGGGCAGCAAGGGGGACACTTCCCAGGACCCCCGGGGTACCCCTCCGAGGCTGCTGCTCCTGTTCCCACCCCCCTAACCCTCCCCTAGGACAACCAGCACAGGCAGAAACGGGGTTAACAGGAAACTTGGCACCAAATATTGGCACCAGGGGGAGGACAGGGCAGGCAGGCAGGCATCCCCCTCCTTGCCGGAACGGGGGGTGCCAGGGTCCTTGGACAAGCAGCTGCCTGTTCTGTGGGGGTGTCCCTGTGTGTGTAGGTCTCCCCTCTTTGTCCCCCTCCCCCTCAGCTGGGCTAATGACATTTAGAGCTTGATCCAAAATCTGATTAAAGTCTCTTACCATAACGTAATGGCGCTGCATTTCTGTCTTCTCGTTCGCCAGCTTATCATACTCCACTTTCAAGCTGGGGACACACACACACACAAAGCGGGGAGAGGGGAAGTCAGAAAAGAGGGGTGAGGCCCCGGGTGCAATGGCTCTACCCATAGCTGGTCCCCAGTGTCGCCCCCACCAGCACCTCCCCGGGCTCACCTGTGGTACTGGGCTTGCAGGAACTGGAACTCGTCCTTGATCCGGTCGCAGGACTCGGCTACGGTGAATTTGAAGCCCGGTTGGCCCGGTTGGTGCGGAGCCTGCGGGGAAAAGGGTTCAGCACCCTGGGGCGGGGGGAGGAAGGATGTGTGCCGCGGTAAGGGCCCGGGAAAGGGACACTCAGGGATGGAGATGTGTAGGGACCTGGGTGGGAGAGGGGATACTTGGGACGGAAGTGTGAGGGGTCCGGGGATGGAGCCCTGTGGTGACCGGTAGGGGCTCGGGGACGGGGGCCGACCGGGAATGGAGATGTGCGAGGACTAGGGGACCGAGGGATGGAGCCCTGCGGGGACAGGGGAGCGCTGGGCACCCAGGATGGAGATGTGCGCGGACAGGGGGGCTGGGACCGGGGATGGGAGGCGTGAGGGAACCGGGAGAAGGGGGACACCCGGGATGGAGCTCTGCGGGAAACAGTACGAGGGGGAGGAAAACCTCAGATGAAGATGTACACGCACTGGAGAAGGGACACCGGGGACTCACCGGGTGCCGGCCCTGGGGGTACATGGCAGGGCTGGGGCGCGGTCACTGCCGTGCCTCGTTAGGGCGATCACGACGTCTGCTGCTGCTAGTGCTGGTGCCCGCCGGCCACGGAGCGCTCCCGGAGAGGCCGAGAACTGGAACAAAGAGACGAGAGGAAAGTCCGTGCGGGGGGCGGAGGAGGGAGGGCTTGGCTGGGGGG